>ONZQ02000015.1:60073-269201 GCA_900312665.1 Cephalotrichum gorgonifer
GCGCTCATCAGAGAGTTGAACTAACGTCAAGCAGTCTGGGTCGACGAGCAGGAATCCTTCTTCTGCGACCTTGATACGTGCAAGACCTCCTCCGATTTCACCAACGAGCGGAACAGCACCTCCTACGCCTGCGAGAATGTCAAGTGCAGCTGTATCAAGGACCAAATGCTCTGTGGCAAGGATGGCTCCATCGATATTACCGACTTCCTTTCCGAGTCCATTCGTGGCCCCGCTAAGTTCGAGTGTGAGCAGGACAAGGGAGGGTCGAACGACTGCAAGTTTAGGGAACCGGAGATGGACGACCTCATCAGCGCGCTCATTGGCGATTCCAGCATTCAGCTAACCTGTCGCGCGGGAGAGTGCCTGTATCACAGCGAGGTTCCGGGCTACGAGCGTCCGGTTAAGAAGATCAACACCCCGCTCATCGCCGGCGCCATCGCGGCTTGCTCCCTCTTCCTAGTCGCCGCCATACTCGTCACCTGGTACCTATCGCGGCGCCGGCTCAAGTACGGGCCGATCCACCTTGACGACTCCGACGACGAGAACGCCAAGCTCATGTCCGACCATAAGCCCGCATCTCTGTACTTTGACAACGTCTCGTACGCAATCAACGGGAAGCAGGTACTGGATGGCATCCGCGGCGTCGCTCGTCCGGGTGAGGTTACTGCGATCATGGGGGCGTCAGGCGCCGGCAAGACCACCTTCCTCGACATCCTCGCTCGAAAGAATAAGCGGGGCATTGCCAGCGGCGAGTTTTACGTCAATGGAGAGAAGGTGGACAACTCGGACTACAAGAGCTTCATCGGATTCGTGGACCAGGAGGACACCATGCTCGCCACCTTGACCGTTCACGAGACGATTCTCACGAGCGCGCTGTTGCGCCTGCCCCGCGGCATGAGTCGTGCGGCGAAGGAGCAGAGAGTCGTCGAGGTCGAAAAACAGCTCGGTATCTACCACATCCGCGACTCTCTCATCGGTTCCGAGGAGGGTAAGGGCCGTGGCATCTCTGGTGGCGAGAAGAGACGGGTCGGGATCGCCTGCGAGCTCGTCACCAGCCCCTCAATCCTGTTCCTCGACGAGCCGACCAGCGGCCTGGACGCCTACAATGCCTTCAACGTCATCGAGTGCCTCGTCACGCTCGCGAAGACGTACAAGAGGACGGTCGTATTCACAATCCACCAGCCCCGATCCAACATCGTCGCCCTGTTCGACCGCCTCATATTGCTGGCGCGCGGGCAAACCGTGTTCTCGGGTCCGTTCCATCAGTGCCAGGACTACTTCGACAGCATCGGGTACTCGTGCCCTCCGGGTTTCAATATCGCCGACTATCTCGTCGACCTGACTATGCACGCCGGTTCCGCCTCCTTATTCGACGACGGGGACGATGAGCTGCCGGTGGCCGGGAGCATCGGCCCGAGCAGTACCCGCGCCATCAAGTCCATTGCCAGCGACTCCATCAAAAGCGGAGCTGGTGACGAAGGCAGCGCCGAGGCTGCGGCGCCGAGGCCCCGAGGCAGGCGCCACAACTCCATCCGGATACAGCAGGAACGGGAGCTGTTTACCCGTCGGAGGCAGGCGGCCGGGACCGCGGCGTCATCCGACGCCGGGGGTGAGGACGTAGGCGCCTATAAGTTACAGAGGCACCCTGTCAGCGATGCGGACCGGGACCGCGACGATGTACACGACCTACCCCCCGCTGCGGTCACGGGAACCATGCTCGACGAGCTTGTCGAGGCATTCGCTGCGTCAGATATCGCCACCTCGATGCATGACGAGCTGCACCAGGCGGTGGACGCGGCCCGGATCGCTAACGGGCCGAACGCGGACGCAAACGGCGACGTGAACGGGTACACTAGCGATGGCTCCAATGCTAATGTCGGCGCCCTCGGCAAGGGGTACGAGCGCATCAGCTACCTGCGCCAATTCGTCATTCTTTCCCTCAGGACGTGGAGGAACCTGTACAGGAACCCGATGCTGATGCTCACGCATTACGCAATCGCCATCCTCCTTGCTGTTCTATCGGGTTACCTATTCTACGGCCTCACCGACGACATCCCCGGCTTCCAGAACAGGCTTGGGCTGTTCTTCTTCCTCCTGGCCCTCTTCGGCTTCAGCACTCTCACGAGCTTGAACGTCTTTGCGAGCGAGAGGCTCCTTTTCGTCCGTGAGCGGGCGAACGGGTACTACGCGCCTATAACATACTTCGCCGCCAAAGTCCTCTTCGACATCATCCCGCTCCGCATCACCCCCCCCATCCTCATGGGCGCCATCGTGTACCCCATGACGGGCCTTGTCCCGGACCTTGACCACTTTGCCAAGTTCATCCTCGTTCTCGTGTTTTTCAACCTGGCCGCGGCGGCCATCTGCCTCTTTATCGGCATCGTCTGTAAGGATGGTGGCGTGGCAAACCTCATTGGTACCCTCATCATGCTGTTCAGCCTGCTCTTCGCCGGCCTACTCCTGAACCACAACGCCATCCCTAAGGCGGCCGTCTGGCTCCAGGCGCTGTCGATATTCCACTACGCATTCGAGTCGCTCATTGTCAATGAGGTCGTGTCGCTCACGCTGGTTGACAACAAGTATGGCATCAACATCACAGTGCCCGGCGCGGCGATCCTCAGCTCGTTCGGCTTCCAGAACGACGCCCTCTGGTCGGACGTCCTGAGCCTCGCCGCCTTCGGGGCCGTCTTTATCGTTCTAGCTTACGGTGCCATGCATTTCCTCCTCGTCGAGAAGCGATAACAGCTCAAGGAGAGTAAGCGGAGAAGAATCTAGATTGGGGCTGTAAGCGAGTATGACTGTTTGTTTTCATTTGTGTTTTAGGCATTACCGCCTCAATCTTAATTTGCCATTACTGCGCAGCTAGGAATCTCATTTCCGACTGTTTTGTTCCTTGGTCTTGCTTGGTCAGTGCAGGGATGTCATGGCGCTGTTATTTTGCGGGCGTTGTACTAGATGTAGGATGCGAGGACATGAGTTGTGGAAGCTTCAATGATTCGAGTATATATAAACTACATGCATACATATTGTACATTCTACCTTTCTCTCCTCCAATGCCGAAGACCACCGGAAGCCATGGTATCAGCGCAACGGTGCGGGCTAAAGCCGGCCAGATCACGCCATCTTACCGCCAGTAAGCTCCTCCGCCGTCTTCTTCTGGCGCTTCATGTTCCGCGAGTAGTCGGCGGTGTAGTGCTCCACGGCATGGGCGGGCGGGTTCCGGACAGTCTGTCCCACCATGTCGAAGAGGCCGGCCTGGGTGCCCCACTCGTCCCACGCGCTGTTCCTCGAGGGGTCCCTCCAGTAGTTCTCGGAGAAGATCTTGTCAACCTCGGCCTCGAGCTCCCTCTCCTCGACGATGAAGTCGTGGGCGTTCATGTAGAGCTCCATTATCGTGTTCCGCCTCTCGTGCCTATCCTCCTCCGCCTTCTCCGCCATGGCCCTCTTGCTCGCCTCGGCCTTCTCGAACCTCTCCGGGTCGGGAATGACCTCGGTCTGGAGCGTCGCCGGGAGGATGCTGGGGAGCGTGAGGAACTCGTCGGTGCCCTCCGCCTTGAGACCGGCCGCCACGTGGTCCCTGAGCTTGTTCGCGCCGACGGCCGCCTCCTTCTCGTCCCTCTTGATCTTCCGCTGCCAGAGGCCCTTAAGACCCGACCGGAGGTTCTTCCGGCGGGACTCGGCCATTATGCGCTTCCAGGCCTGCGGGTGGCTGGGGTCGTTGGTCTCAGGGGCGGGCACCTTCTCTGACCTGGGGTACGTTTCCCTCAGGTAGGAGCGCTCGAGCTTGCGGGAGTCGCTGACCTGGGGGAAGATCTTGCGCGGGACGGGGAGGCTGCCGCGGACCCGGGCGGGCTTGTTCTCCTCGGAGAGCGGCGGCTTCGGGATGGGGATGTAGTCGGGGGACTCCGGGGGTAGGGAGAACACTTGTGGCGTGTGAGAGAAGGCCCTCGCGGTTGTCGAGGTGGTCGTATAGAGGGAGCGCGGGCCCGAGAGGGCGTACCGGCCCAGGTTTCGAGGGGCGTGGAGAGACATTGTGCGTTGGTGTGTGTGTGTCCGCCTCGAGCTGGGATACGAGAAGCTAGAGGGAGGCCAGTGATTCGTGAGGGATATCCAGCGGTCGCGATCGCTGGATAAACAACCTCGAATTTGTGGGTTCACTGGAACGAGTTTCGTGTCGTGTCAATCGCGGCCTGCGTCGTGTCGGTGATGAGAGGTTCACAGATTTTCGAGCTGCGTTTTCCCAAGGACCGTTTAATTGGATAGAGAGCATGAAAAGCGGGTCACATGCGCCGGGGCTCCACAACACACCAAAACTCACGCTAGCTTGCATATTTCAGATCCAACTCCAGCCTCCTCGCAGCAGGATTTGGTAAGCAGGTCTAATCGCCGGCCCCGCTAACAAAAAAAATTGGGAAAACTGTTATCGGTCCCGCATCTCAACTTTTTTTCTGGTTCAGTTTCTAGCATATCACCCGTCCTTCACTCTTCATCCCTCACCCTTCTTCCCCCCCCTTTCCTCTCATAACCCAAGTTCATACTTGGCCCCGTTCTCCCAAATATCGAACTAGCCAAGAGCCAAGATGGGTAAATTCAAGAAGGAGAAGAGTCGGAGGGGCCGAGAGGGCAAGTCCTCCGATGGGATGGCGAACGTGAGGACGAAGGGCGAGAACTTCTACCAGTGAGTTTTTCGCACTGGAATTCTTCCCTTTCCTGGAGGGGGAACCTTGGAAGCTAACACTGTTTTCCCACCCAGCGATGCGAAGAAGGTCAAGGCGTTGAACATGAGGCAGGACCACGGACCCTCATATAACAGGGCGGGTAGGCTCACGCAGGCCGCGCAGTACCAGTCCCGGGACGTACCACAGGCGAGGATTGAGCCGAACAGGAAGTGGTTCACCAACACAAGGGTCATTTCCCAAGACAGCCTCACATCCTTCCGGGAAGCCATGGCGGAGAAGGCGAGCGACCCCTTCCAGGTGCTGCTCAAATCCAACAAGCTCCCCATGGGCCTGCTAAAAGAAGACAAGAGCATCAACGGGCTGAAGCAGCACCAGGCGAAGATGGCGGTAGAGAGCGCGCCGTTCGCCGACGTGTTCGGGCCCAAGGCACAGCGGAAGCGGGTCAAGACGGACGTCGGTAGCCTGATGGACCTCGCCGGCGCGGCGGAGAAGAACCTCGAGACGTATCACGAGGCGGAGGAGCAGGCGAGGTACCTCAGGGGAGAGGGCGACAATAAGAAGGACGGGACGGTGGACGTGGTGATGGAACCCATCTTCAACAAGGGTGGCTCCAAGAGGATATGGTATGTATCCCCCACTCGCCATAGATGGTGTAGACCGTCCTAGGATGCTGCGAGCAACATGCTAACCTTTGTCCAGGAACGAGCTCTACAAGGTTCTAGACTCCAGCGATGTTATTCTACATGTCCTCGACGCGAGAGACCCGGAGGGGACGAGATGTAGGAGTGTTGAGAAGTACCTCAAGAACGAGGCGCCTCATAAGCATCTAGTCTTCGTCCTCAACAAGTGTGACTTGGTACCCAGTTCTGTGGCTGTAAGTCTATCCGCCTGTTCTTTTTCTTCTCATGTCTTCTTCTCTCTTTTCTTCCTCCTTCCCTCTTTCCCCACTACCCTTGTGGTGCCCAGTGTCTTTGTCAGGATACCTCTTCGAACTAGCGTTCGTCAGTGGGGGTCATCTGTTACACGCTGGGCAGAGTAAACAGCCAGCCTCGCGGCCCTTTAGACCCTCGGGTCTCTAGGGTTGGCGAACTCCGTTTTGGGGTTTTCCATGAGTGCTGCCTTATTTCAAATTTGAGTTGAAGTCTGCCGGGCCCTTCATTGGCCAATCTACCCGTGGCATCTTCTTAGTTTCGAAACAAACATTTCTTCGCCATCAACCATGCCTTTAATGCCATTCGCATTCGCATAGTATATGGCGTCCGTTCTAACGCCATTACAGGCTGCCTGGGTGCGGTTACTCTCCAAGGACCACCCGACGCTCGCGTTCCACGCTTCTATCACGAGGTCGTTTGGCAAAGGGTCTCTCATCAGCCTCCTCCGTCAATTCTCGTCGCTCCATGCCAAGAACCGGAAGGATATCTCCATCGGCATGATTGGATAGTAAGTTGAAACTTGACGAAGCTCCCTCCTCGTCCGCTCGCCCCGCTAACCTATCGCTCGCTAGTCCCAACGTCGGAAAGAGCTCCATCATCAACACGCTCAAGAGCAAAAAGGTCTGCACCGTGGCTCCGATCCCCGGTGAGACCAAGGTGTGGCAGTACATATCGTTGATGAAGAGGATAAGTAAGTTTTACATTGCCTCCACAATCCACATGCGTGTCTACGTCTGTGACTCCTAACTAACGATGGCTTCTAGGTCTGATCGACTGCCCGGGTATTGTGCCCCCGAATATGAATGATACCCCAGAGGACATCTTGCTCCGCGGTGTTGTGCGGATCGAGAACGTCGAGAACCCGTCACAATACATCGAGGCGCTCATGAACAAGGTGAAGCTGCATCACCTGGAGAGGACGTACGAACTCAAGGGGTGGACAGACTACATGGGGTTCCTGGAGATGGTGGCGCGGAAGAGCGGCAGGCTACTAAAGGGTGGCGAGCCTGATATCGAGGGTGTCGCGAAGATGGTGGTGCACGACTTCCTGCGGGGTAAGATCCCCTGGTTCACGCCGTGCCCGACGAGTGGGACGCCGGCGGCCGAGGGTGATGCCATCCGGGTAGGACGCGAGGGTCTGCTCGGAGAGATGCCGCTGAAGAGGAAACGAGACGAGGCGGAGAGCGTCGCCGCGTCGGCGGCGCCGTCCAAGGATGACGAGGATGACGACGAGGAGTTTGCCGGGTTCGACACGAACGCCGAGTCGGGCGATGAGGATGCTGCGAGCAAGGAGGACGCGGACGATGACGATGACAGCAACGACGAGTTCGAGGACGCCGAGGACAGGATATCACTAGACGTTTCGAGCGACGAGGAGTCGGAGGTGGAGGGTGCGGAGAAGGACGACGGCGCGGACGCATCGGAAGCGTTATCATCAAAAGGTACCCGGCCGAGCAAGCGGCGGAGGAAATGAGACCAACGCCGGTGACGACAAATGGGAGACAAGATAGTCTATCGTTTGTATGATTGAATATAACGACGGAAGCTATGATACCCCAACCATCATTCCCTCTTTGTCTTGACCTTGTATCTACTGCATGTACGCTCGAGTATATCACGTGTAAACGATACATGTAGGGATGGGTACTAGGAATTGGGTATTGGGTATGTCGCGCATGGATGGAAGGCCCGACCCAGAGACGGGTGAATGATGAAGGAGCGCTCTGACGATTACGATATACGGAGGAAAGAGGCACATACAAATACCAGGCTCTCCTATACCCCTATACCCCATACTGATACTATGCATGCTATTGTTCCTTGTCTGTCCCGTGGTGTACCTACCATACGCCAATCGGCCCTGGGAGGCATTACTTGATCTGATAATGAAAGAATGTGGTTTGGGTCGTCATTCCGCCCTTCCCCATCGCCATCCTATCTTGCATCTACGAGTGCTCAGCTTGCATTTTCTATGCTTCCCTTTCTATGCCTCCGCCTTCTTTCATCTTCACCAGACCTCGATGCGAGGAAGCCTCTAAGAAAGTCAGAAGGGGTAGGGCAAATCGAGAGGGTACCTGGGTCGGGTACGGCATGATGGTATGGATCCCACACTCACGAGTTCGTTCACCGGGAGATGAGATATCCGGCTGCAAATGCTGGGTGCCGTCCCGGTGTAGTGTTAGTGTCGTTTCGCCTTCACCTTGCCATTTCTAATACCTAATAACTATTTACGTCGAGTCTTGGCCCGGAGGGGAAGCGTCATCCCCGGCCTCCGGCGCTCGCGCCTTCTTGTCACGAGTTTCTCCCTTCCTACGGGGGCACCTGATGATAAGTGCCTATCCCCTATCCCCCTGGAAGGCTGAAGCACCAGGTCCTCTGTTTACTGCTCACCCACCGATCCGGCACCGTTATGACACAACCTCATAGGGTTGTCTAGGCGGCTAGGCTAGTGTCTACTCGAGGTCGGAGCAGCAGGTACTACTCACTCTGCCTCTGTTGACATCGTCAATCACCTACCATGTGAGGTAGCCCCCCGACCTACTCCCATTTGCCCCTTTCGCCCTTTTTCCAAACCTTGACACGCTCTGACTTCGTCCCCGGTCTATTACGGCGTGCTGTCCCACGTGGGCAGCGGAATAAGCGCTACGATAGGGATAATATCAAACCTTGATAGACCTTCGATATGGCTGAAGATATAACCCCCCAACCTCTTCGTCCTTCCCCCTTCCCCCCTCCCTTCGCTATC
Source organism: Cephalotrichum gorgonifer (assembly GCA_900312665.1). Lineage (NCBI taxonomy): Eukaryota > Fungi > Ascomycota > Sordariomycetes > Microascales > Microascaceae > Cephalotrichum > Cephalotrichum gorgonifer. The sequence goes on from ONZQ02000015.1 coordinate 68,431, forward strand.
TTTACCACTAAACACGTAACGGAACCTCATATTTTATCCCCTGCTTCTTCCACACATCCGAAGGGCCTTTCCGGCTTTGATCGATTTCGTCATCCATCTTCTGGTTGCCAACGACTGCTTAATACCATTCAACTCATCGTCGTAACTTATACAGCCAAGATGGACTCACAGGGCCGATCTCTCCCCCGCGAGCATTCCCACATCCAGCAGTACCCCGTCGGTGGGGAATATAATCTTGTAAGCTCCCTCTTCTCGTAGTATCCCGACCCCGTTTGGTCCGTTCTAACGGCCACTCCCTCCAGAACCCCCCAGCGCCTTACCAGGAGTATGGTCTCGCGTATTCGGCGCCCCAGATGCCGATGGGGGCCAGCTACCAATCCATTATCCTGCCCGAGCCTGGGTTCTGGGACCTGTCCTTTGGTTACTACGGTGGAACGATGGGTAACTCGGTGGCCGAAGCGTATCGGGCAACGAGTACCCCCGAATCAAACTCGTCTCGAGAGAGCATGCCCGACTTCCATATTCAGCAGGCCCCTATTTACCAAGCACCTGCCCATCGGAGCAACTGGACATCCTCCCCGTGACTGGAGAAGTCCGGCCCAGCCACTGCGCAGGTGAGTTATATGCCAGACACAGCCTCCCACCACCCAAAGACTCCAGTGAGTCGAACAGAAAATGCTAACGCGCAAGATAAAAAGCCGGCCAAGGACTCTCCCGCACATCAAACCAACGTCTCTGCAGTCAAACCTGCTGGCTCAGTAGACTTCTTTAGCTCGGGGCCCGGAAGGGTCAGTTTCCCGGACGGCCCCGGGATCGCGGCGGTTCCTCGGCGGGCGAGAGGCTACCCATCCGCCGGAAACGGCTCTGTCCTCGGGAACTCTCTCGCGGGCCCAAGCAACGGGAATGCCGCGGCGCTTTATCCTCAGGGGCAGTGGGCCTCAGCCGTCAACGCTGCTGATCCCGTGGGTTCTCGCCTGGTTCGGGGATTCGAGGGTGGGCGTGGCGCTCTTGTAGAGATAGATGCCAACGGCTCCGGGAGGGTCTCGAAGAGGGGCCGTGGCCGTCCTAAAGGGAGCAAGAACAAGCCGAAGCCCGCCGCCGCCATCACCACCGCCCACACGGCCGGAACGTTGGATGGCAGCGGGGTCAAGAGCAAGCCTCCCACCGGCCCTGTCACCACGGGGGGGGAAAGCAAGCCTCCCACAAGCCCGACCGCCAACGGTAGTAAGAGCATGCCTCTCGCCGGCCTGACCGCCAGCAGGGGTAAAAGCATACCTCCCGCAAGCCCGACCGCCAACGGGATTAAGAGTATGCCTCCCACGAGCCCGACTAGCAATGGGGGTAAGAGCCAGCATCCCACAAGCCCTGCCACCAACGGGGGTAAGAGCGGGCCTCCCACAGGCCCTGCCACCAACGGGGGCAAAAGTAGACCACCCATCAGCCCTGCCACAGATGGGGTTAAGAGCCGATCTCCCACAAGACCGGCCTCCAAGGGGGGTAAGACCAGGCCTCCCACCGGCCCGCCCGCCGAGCCGTCCATCGACTGGCTCACCGAGTGGCTCCGCACCGTGGAAAACAAGAGTATCAGCGACCTTGGGGACGAGCCGTCTACCGAAGGTCTCCCCACCCAGGAGGACGATAGTCTTAGCGACCTTGGGGACGAGCCGCCCGCCGAGTGTCTTCCCACCAAGGAGGACGCGTCGCTCAGCGCCCTTGGAGACGAGCCGCCCACCGAGTGTCTCCGCACCCTGGAGGACGAGCCGAGCGCCGCATGGCTCAGGATCCCCGCCACCGACCCATCGCACGCCGAACGCATCAGGGGGCCCCTGGAGCCCTCATGGATTGGTCGGCGCGACTCGGAATATGCACTTCACCCGGACCATGTTCGAGATCACATTCCCGGGCTGTGTCCGCGTTCGCGAAACCCGTCATGAGCCCCTCCTGCGCTGTTCTAGATGCTGGAATAGAGCTCCTGCAGCCACGATGGCGATCCGTTGGTTCGTTTGTGTGTGTTTGGGCGAGGGGGGTAAATAGCCCCTTCTATTGCTTATTAGCACTTTGGACCTTATTCAGCTTCTCCCCTAGCTGCGCCGAGAAGAAGTCGGTCGTGTCCGTGTCAACAGATGCTTCGTGCTTGGTCTGTACACACCGGCGGCCTGTTTCCAGTTTGCCTTTTCCTTCCATCACTTTTCCTCCGGCTTTTGTACAGCCTTCTTTTTGTTGCTATGATACCCTATCCTATGATTGCACCCAGTTGATATCCTGTTTTACGATATCCTACTTTCTGATACACTCTCTTTTTGATACTCTCTTTTAGATACTCTTTTTTGATACTCTCTTTTGATACTCTCTTTTGATACTCTCCTTTTGATACTCCCCTTTTGATACTCCCCTTTTGATACTCTCTTTTTGGCACTCTCTTTCTGATATTATAGTTTTGATAGCCTTTGGCGTCGACGTTACGGAGAGTCGGACTTGTTTTATACTGGGAACTGGATGGGAAGGAAGCGACTTGAATTTAACGAGATTCTGGAAGTTCACTTTATAAGTGCACGTTTGGTTTGTACGTTGACTCTGTCGGATATAAAGCTACCTTGGCGAGAACTTCTCTCTAAGCCCGTGTCGTATTAGGTGTAAGTGAGTACTAGTAGCCCCTATTTTGAGTCCGTAGTGCTATTCTGAGTAAGCTATGGCAGTTATAGTGTTGGATAAGGAGGCCGGAGGTGCGAATATGTCCCTGCGTGCTATGCTTCCATGGCCGCATGACTGAGATGCTCCGGCCTCCCCCTCTCCTTTTGCCCCCAGCACCCTGAGGCTCATCATTCCCAGGTCTACTATCCTTTGGACATGTGCGGGGTGAATTCACCGTAGGCCTCTTCCCCGAATGCCGCCAATACAAGCATGCTAGGAGCCGCTGGCCCGTTCTGCTTCCATAGCTCCTGAGATTCAGGCTAATATGACCTCTCCCACCCCCGTGGCCGCGATAGTTCTAAAATTCTCCGACTTGATTAGGCTACTCGGTCTTCGGCCTATAAGCCTGCCGAAATGAATTTCTCCTGCTATTGTCGTCGTCGTTCGTGGCCAAAACCTACCGACTTTACCTACACGCTGGCTTTGCCTATGAGGGCGGCTCGGCGCTTCATATAGTCCCGGCCGAAGGGCAATCTGGATGGAGCTCTCCGTCGCGCGGGCGCAGCTGACATCTCACATTACGGCTTCTCTCTCACCTCGTTAGACGCCTTGAACCCAGTCTTCACGCATCTCATTCTAGTTGTACTCCAGCCTGTATACCTCCCAATCCCCAACTCCCAGCTCACGCTCCGAACAAAAGAATGCACCTCCATGCCTATCTCCTCATCCCCTTGTTCCTCCCGGGGGTCTCGGCCCAGCTAAACCACTATGCGCAGGCGGCGGGCCTCAAGTTCTTCGGAACGGCCGTCGACAACGGGGCGCTCGGCAACGCGGCCTACATGGCCATCGCGCGGGACGCCGACGAGTTCGGGTCCGTGACGCCGGCCAATGGGCAGAAGTGGGCCAACACGGAGGCCAGCCGGGGCAGCTTCGGCTTCGGCATGGGGGATGCCGTGGCGGCCGTGGCGGGGGAGAGGCTCATGAGGTGTCACACGCTGGTGTGGCATAACCAGCTGCCTGGGTGGGGTGAGTCTACTTTTCTGTTTCTGCGTGTGTAGTGCTTGTATTTTAGGAAGGGCGCAAGTGTATCTAGTGTATGTGTGTGTATGTGTGCGTGCGTGCGTGTGTATGCTGTTATTGGGAAGGGGAGATAAGTATGGAGGACTGACAGCCACAAGTCAACAGTATCTTTAGCAGATCCGACATGGAGAGCGTCATCACGACACACATAACCAACGTTATGAACCACTACAAAGGCCAATGCTACTCCTGGTATATCCCTACATGTTCTTCATCCCCTTTAATTACCTTCCCTTCCCCTCCCCTCCCCTCCCCTCCCGCGCTCCGCACTAACACATCTAGGGATGTCGTCAACGAAGCCGTCGAAGACGATGGATCATTTCGCCAGAGTCCAAGTAATTCTCTTCCCCCCTTCGCCCCCCCGCTCCCCGATATAATCCCCTGCCCTACCCTCCCTATCTTCCCCCTTAGCTAACCCCATCCCCCCCTTTTCTCTCCCTAAGTGTTCCGCGCCATGGGCGAAGACTTCATCGCCCACTCCTTCAAGGTCGCCGCCTCCGTCGACCCGGCCGCGAAGCTCTACTACAACGATTTCAACATCGAGCGCTACATCAACGACAAGATCCGCGCCGTGCGCGCCCTCGTCTCGCGCGCCCAGGCCGCCGGCGCCCGCATCGACGGCATCGGCATGCAGGACCACGCCCGCGTCGGCAGCGCCCAGAGCCAGAAGGAGCTGACCGACACCATGGAGTTCTTCGCCGAGGTCGTCGACGAGCTGGCATACACCGAGGTCGACATCCGCCACACGCGCCTGCCGGTCGGGGACGAGGAGAGGGAGCAGCAGGCGAGGGACTACGTGGAGATGGTGAGGGCTTGTCTGGCCGTGGAGAAGTGCGTGGGTATCACGGTGTGGGATTTCGCGGATCAGGTAACGTCGTTCCCCTTTTTCTTCCTCCTATATATATATCCCCCTCCTCAAACTTGAGTGGAGGTAGGAGGAGGATAGTTGACTGACGTGTGGGGGGCACTGGCAGTACTCCTGGATCCCGAACGAGTTCCCCGGCGAGGGCGAGGCCTGTCTCTTCGACAGGAACCTTCAGAAGAAGCCGGCGTACCACAGCGTGCTCAGTGTACTCCAGAGCGCCGCCGCCGAGAGGACCGCCGCCCCAGAGATTACGGCCACGGCTACGACGCTGGAGACGGTGGCTACCGCTGATCCTGCTGGGAAGTAGACGAGGGTCGTGTCTCGGGGATCCTTGCTCCCGTGGACTCTCAGAGGTCTAAGAAAATAAACGACCGCTCTTGCTATGGTCACCCGTGTCGCCTGTTAATAGCAAGGACGGGAGTAATCTTCGGGTATAAACCTGCCCACAAGCTAGATCCAATTCTGAATTCTTCTTCCCTTAATTCCGTGATATAACACCGCGCTCGTAACTTCGTAGAATGTGATGAAAACGATAAGAGCTGCCCCCACTTCACCTCACCTCAGAAAAGCATCCCCTTCCTTCACAAACCCGCCGAGAACCCGCCGACGGCTCCAATAAGCCTATCCAGCACCCCCTCCTCGATCCAGAAATGCCCTGCCGTCGACACCTCCACGGCGTGGAACCTCGACCTCGGAGCCCCCTGCATCCGCCTCGTCCAAGTGCGCAGCTTCGACGCGGAGACGAAGACGTCCTTGTCGCCGAAGATGGCGAGGGTGGGGTTGCGCTGTAGCTTGAGTGTCTCTGGCGGCGTCGTCGTGTCTCCCTTTGACGCATCCTCACCTACCGAGGCCTCCGCGGGTTCGGCGCCCTCGTCGGAGTCCTTCTTGTGGTGAAACGCCATCTTTAAGAGCTTCGGCACCCCCGGGAGCGGTAGCCTCGTCGGGAGGAACGACATGGTAGCTAGGTGCGAGATGGTCCCCTGGAGCGGCGAGACGAGCAGATACGCCACCCTGGGAGGGACGATTCCCGAGGGCTCCAGATGCCTCAGCCCCTCTGCCGCGCCCCCGCCTCCACTGCCTCCGCCCCCGCCCCCGCCTCGGCTGGGCCTTCCCTCCCCGGATGACCTCCTCTTCCGCCCCACCACGTCCCCGATGCTCCTCCGGATCTTCTCCTCCGCCTCCGCGATGAACGCCCGCCTCCCGTCTGAAGACTTCCTGATGGCCTCCCCAGACTCCGTGCCCCCGACGCGTATCCCCGATCTCCGGGTCGAGCCGCCGCCGCCACCGCCGGGGGTACCAGACCTCGAGCGCGCCTCCTTCGCCCTCGCTCTCGCCTGCGCGAGGGCGCCGTTCTCGAGCTCCGCGAGGTGTTCGGCCCTCAGGCAGATCTCGGCGGCCGCCGTTCCCAGCTTCGGCTGGTCAAACGGGCGGAGGAGGTCGTCCAGCGGCGGGAGGAGCGTGGTTACCATGGCCCCGTAGGAGTAGCCACCCATGAGGAACACGGGCGGATCGGCCCCGGGGCCACGGCGGCGGTGGGGCGCGGACGGGTCCAGGTGATGGGCGTAGTGGAGCATGAAGGCCACGACCGAGACGTAGTCGTCCTTCTCGCCCTTCGCCGTCCAGGAGGTTCTGCCCTCAGAGTCTCCGGCGCCCCTATACGTATACGGTTAGAGGGGCCTAGTCTATAACCGAGAAAGGACGGGCACCCTAGAAGATATTTACCGGAAGTTGAACGTCCCCACGAGATACCCCTTCCTGACCAGAGTGCCGGCAACGACATCCACGACCCTATCGTCCGCGCTGCCCCCCAGCGGGGCGTACGGGTGTGCGAAGACCGCCACCTGGCCCCTCCACGGCTCCTCGTCCGCGCCGCCGAAGCTTAGGGCCGAAGCGGACAGCGAGTCCGGGTGGTAGACCCTGCATGACAGGACCGTCGTGTCGTGCAGGGAGGGGATGGTGAAGGAAATGGTCGGCGGGGGTAGCGTAGTATCCATTGCAGCTTCGTGCTTCCTTCTCCCACTTCACTCTCCTGATTCTTTCTCCCTTTTCCGTCTCCTACTCTCCTGCTTCTTCTATCTCACCCTATCCGCCTACCACGCCCCTACCTAAACCTCTTCTTCAAAACTCGTTCTTTAAGAGCGCGTCTTCAACACCTACCTGATCACCACCTTCATCGTGGAGAATTTTATCGTTATTTCTTTCTGTCTTGAGAAACCACGGGAATTAACTGAAATCAACCACCCCGCCGGCCTATCCGAAGGAGAAGAAAAAGGATGGAAATTTACGAGACAGGGAATGCCGGGGGATGTTATCTGCTCTGCGATGTTAGTTGCGGTGGCGGGCGCTGCAGAATCAGGTGGACATGGAAGACGGAATTGTCCAATGACGGGTGCGGTGACTAAGCCGCCAGCCATCAAACCAATGGCCAACTAATAGTTCACAGTTTGTACTATGGCAGTGCTCGTAATGCTCGTAATATTCGTATGCGCCGTTCGCCGAGTCCCGTATCCCGGACATGTCGGTGTGAGAAGGAACCGAGCCGAACCGAACCCCGAGACGAGGCGGAATCCAAATCCGACCCTGACCCTGCACAACTATTGCTGGTACACCGCGTGGGCGCAGGATTCGCAAGAGTCGGAATACCAACATATACTGACACTGACACTTACACTGACGTTGAGGGATAAAATATATACGATTAAAAATATACAACACGTCGTAGCGATATGCAAATAGTGATCAACCAATCCTCTCCGCACCTACAACCTCGCCTTCCCATCACTAATCACCTTCCAGTCGCTTTCCGTAAACGGAACGTACTCACCCCCTTTCAACCACCACACTGTTGCGGGGTCGACCTTGGTGGGGTCCACGCCCTCCGTCCTGAGGCTGTGCTTCTGATGCTTGAGCGTCGCCGTTGTGGCCTCCCCCATCTCCGGCAGGATCCTCAGGAACACAGGCCGCGCGTACGGCGGAAGGGCCTTCGTGACGTGGCCCGCAATGCTCCGCATCGTGATCTCGTCCGGCTGCCCGTTCAGCACGACTGCCGCACACCCGGCACGCCCGTCGTGGTGGGGCAGCTCCACGCCGTAGACGTTCGCCTCGTGGATCGCAGGGTGCAACCCCATGACGTGGCTCACCTCCATCGTCGACACATTCTCGCTCTTCCAGCGGAACGTGTCCCCGATGCGGTCCGAGAAGAAGACCCGCCCCTCGTTGTCCCAAATAACCGTGTCCCCCGTGCGGAACCACGCGTCGCCCTTGCTGAACACGTCGCGGAGTATCTTCGAGCTGGTCGCCTTGGCGTTATTGTAGTAACCCTGGAATCTTTCACTCGTGTCGCCCGCTGGCAGGCGGTGCAGGAGCTCACCAGGCTCGCCAGCCCCGACCTTCCTACAGCGACCCGTCTTGGGGTCCCGAATCGGCTCGTTCGTCTCGGTATCCACCTCAATGACCGCCATGCGGAATGACATGACGAGGTCATAGAGCCAGCCGTTGCGGCCCATAGCGCCCAGCGCGTGGTCGTTCTTGCTCAGGTTGAACATGGCCAGAGGGGCCTCGGTGGCGGCGTAGAACTCGCCGATGGCGTCAATGCCGAAGCGGTCCTTGAAGGCGGCCCAGATGTCTGGCCGGAGGCCGTTTCCAAAAGCCGTGTGGACCTTGTTGGCCTTGTCTATGTTCTTGCCCGTCACCGGGTCGATCCGGGGAGGTGCCCCGAGGAGGTAGCGGCACATCTCACCGACGTACTGGATGATGGTGGCGTCGTGTTCTCGGACCTCGTCCCAGAACTTCGTGGCGGAGAACTTTCTGCCGATGGCGATAGTCTTTCCGCATTCTATCGTGTTAAGAACCCCCATGACGGCAGCAGAACTATGGTACAGCGGCATGGCCTATGCTGTGTCAGATGGGGGGGAAAATGCCGTGGAGATCCTACTCGTACTTACGGTGTAGAACACGTCGCCGGGCCTCCACCCGAGCCACCTGGAGACGACGCCGGCGCCGAGGATAGTCTTGGCCCACGACATAATGGCCGCCTTTGGCAATCCCGTCGTGCCCGACGTGTAGATGAGGGCCGCCATATTCTGCCCACGATCCTCATACCTGTCCTCGTCTGGATACCTCACCGGTTCGGTGGCTAGGATGTCACGCTCAAGCTCCGGCGTCAGGACGACGATGCGGACGGAATCAAGGTCCCGCCGCACATCCTCGCTGACCTTGTCGACCACGTTGGGGTCGACGAGTAGCAGCGAAGTCGTGGCCGCCTTGACGCAGTGCGTCAGGACGCTCCCGGTGAGGTTGAAGTTAATAAAGGCCGGCTTCGCGCCGATAGCCCACAGGCCGAACCACAGGAAGATGAAAGTATCCGAGTTCTCAAAGTTCATAGCGACGATGTCCTTAGGCTTCACGCCGTAGTTCTTGCGCAGCCATGCACCGTACCTGAGAACCCGGTCATACGTCTGGGCGTAGGTATACGACCTGCCCTCGAACTTGAGGAACGTCACCGAGGATGTGGAGCTATTCTTGGCGCGGTCCTCGAGAAGGTAGAAGGCGTTCAGGCGGCCCCTCATCTCGCGGAGTTGCGTTGCCAGCCCCGTAGGAATAACCGACCTAACAAGGAGCCAGTCGTACCAGAAGGACGTTTTAGCATTGAGGTAGCTCAGGCCCGCGATGACGGCAGGGGCCGCGACGCTGAGAGGTACTGCAGCTGTTTTCAGTTAGCAACTAGTAATTGGGCGATATATATACATATTTGTATATGCAGCCGAGCGGTGTGGTGTTTGGAGATGCGGCTTACACGACATTGCGCCCGAAGCGGGATGTTTCCCACTGTCCCGTGTAGTCGTACTCGATAGAGAGACGCCGCCAAGGCGAGGTAGAGGACCGCCGGCGGACCCGAAACCTTCAAAAATGAAATATGAGAGTACTTAGGACGGTGTCAAAGGCAATGGGAGTCGAAATATGAATCTAGGTGTAGTTCGGATGTGACAATTTGCGCGAAGGAAAGTACTTAGAAAATGGGGTCGGGTGTCGAGTGTCGAGCGGAAAAAAAAAGGCAGTTGCCACCCGCAGTTGGCGTCACGACCTACAAGCGGGAAGGAACGATGGGAGAAGAGGGGAGAATCCTATTATGACAGAGTTGGGAGGCAAGAGAATCTATTGGGATAATAAAAGCAGCAGCATTTCCCAAGAGACCAAGATTGGAGAGGGCTGGCTGGATGCCATGCCATCCTACGGAGCGTTATTTGCTTCTCCCGACTTCCGAGCTGCGTAAACCAAGACTGGCAACTCTCGCGAACACGCGCAGGTGCCCCCGCCCTCCCCTGATGATCGGTCCATGGTCAGTGCAGCGAACCCCTCTGCTCGTGTACGAGTAATGTCGGCCAGCCGAGGAGCTAGAGCTGCAAGTAGTTAGACATATGAACATGGATGGGCACGGAGTCGGGGTGATAGGGATGGGCGGTAGTCCGATCTTCAAGAGAGGGGTGCAGGTCGTTTACCCCAGATTCTGCAACCCAAGACGAAAATGCCGAGGTACGTTCGAATTGGCGAGAGTGATCATGATGGCATTATTGCGAGTGCAACATACAAGTTCGTTGCCACGCACTAGCACGAGTGGAGACTAATACTAGCTGGGCACGGGATGAGTGGAGTGAGTTTCCGATCTGGGCAGGCGGCTGCCATGTGAAACTCAAGACGCCACTTTCCTCTCTCGCCTCGGTCCGCTACGCGACAGGTGTCGGCCAGGAGTTGAGACAACTCGATAAGACCACGAGATGAGTGAGTTCGAATAAGACGGCTCCTAAAACAACTGTCGCTCCGATATTTTCGGGAGGGAACGTTCCTACCTGCCAGCGTTGAAAATGGAAGAGACCCAACAGTTCCATGTGGACTAAATGTAATACCAAACCACTTATGATGTACAGGAGTCCAGTTTTCTCAGCAATGTCTCCTAACACGTATGCTAGTATAGGAGAGTACATACGTAAGGGGGTAAGGAACTTATCATGCGCTAACAAGTCTAGTCCCTCCGCAGCTTGTACTTAGACGCAAGGGGTATGTCACGTGATACCGTGCGACGTGCGCCAGATCGCGGCTTCACACCTGAAGATGACAACGAGCCATGCGTGGATCCGCCGTGGTACCTCCATCCGCCCCCTAACTTGCGACCTTGATCGGCCGGCCGGAGTCTAAACAACCTCCCCTGTATAGACGGCCCTACCATCCCCCTCTCTCCAGTCTCCTTCCCCCCTCTTTCGTCGAAACGGCCCCTCCACCATGGCAAGCCTTGAGGGTCCCGGCGCGCCGCCCGTCAAGGCCGCCCAAGACGACGCCCCTCCCTCGCCGCCGCAGGCGCCCCCCGAGAAGCCGTCCGACAAGCGCCGTAGGTCTCTCATCATCCTCTCCTCCTGGATCATCGTCGTCCTCCTGGGCCTGCCGATATGGTGGAAAACGACGAGCATATACCGCGCGAACCTCCCGCTGTCGGAAATGATAGACTGGGCCGATGGAAAGGTACCACTACGAGCTGCCCGCCCCCCTTCCTCACGTACCCTGATGGGCAGTCTCTGCGGGGGCGCGAAGGAGGTGTTAGTAGGCTAACTTTCGTTCCTCTCAGGCCTGCAAGCCCTCCTTTTCTCTCCAGGTAGCGCTCGACGCCGGCGGGCTGCCGGATGAGGCGGCCCAGACCCTCCTCCGCCTCACGCAAGGCGCCCTCGACGACCTGAACGACTTCCCGGCCCACCAACTCCGCCTACGGCTCCCACCCGATAGCAGCGCCGACGGCACCGCGCCGCAAGACGCCCTGACAGTCCGGCTCACCCCGGGCGACTCCATGTCCGCCACCCTCGACAGCCGCCTCCCCGTCCTCTCGGTCGCCTACCCCCCCGACTCGATCCCACCTCCCACCTCCTCCGCCTCGGCGCTCGCGACCTACGTCGCCTCCGAGCTACACGCCGCCTTCTCCGAAGAGCAGGCCATCCTCTCCTACCTCCTCTCCTCGTCCACCATGGCCCCCGAGTCCAGCAAGAAGACCGTCCCCCCCCCCGACCGTCGTCGCCTCCCTCGAGAAGCGCACCACCCGCGCCTTCCGATACTCGCACACCTACCACCTCACCTTCTCGCTCTTCACCTCCGGGCCCGCCCCCAGCACCTGGGATATCGATGCCGCCATCGCCTCGTACATGCAGCCCGTCCTCGACGTCCTCAGCCTCATCCACAACTTCACCGTCGACACGCAGGTCCAGCTGTATGCCGCCCCGGGGGTCCAGTCCGAAGACCTATCCAAGGACGACCTCACGTCCTTCATAAACGCCGCCGAGTGGCCCCTCTCCCCCTCCATCGGCGGCGCCCCGACCATCAACTTCATCATCTACATGGGCAACCAGACCGTCGCCCTCTCCGAGTCCGAGAAGTCCCAGTCGTGGCTCATCCCACAGTGGGGCGCCGTCTACCTCCTCCCCCCAACCCCGGGGTCCCACGTCTCCCCGGACGCCCTGAAGAAGCCTCTCCTCGCCTTCTCCTCGCACCTCCTCTCCCTGCTCGGAACGCCGGAGAAGGGCTCCCTCCCGCTCCGCCTCTCCGCCCTCGCCCGCATCCGCTCCGCCGACCTCCTCATCCGAGCCTCCTCCACCCTCGGCGCCCTCGCCCGCCTCTCTCTCAGCTTACCCTCCATATCCATCCCCGGGTCCGTGGCCGACGGCGTCGCCAAGTCCCTTCGCCACCTTTCGATCGCCTGCGCGGACTTGGCGTCTCCACAGGCGCTAGAGCACGCCCGGATCGCCGAGGCCGAGGCCGAGAGGGCCTTCTTCGAGAAAAGCATGGTCGGCCAGCTCTACTTCCCTGACGAACACAAGGTGGCCGTGTACATGCCGCTCCTGGGGCCCGTGGGCGTCCCGCTTGTCACCGGGCTGGTAAGGGAGATCAGGGAGTGGCTGAAGCGCAGGAAGGAGAGGGCAGCGGTGGCGAAGGAAAAGAAGGAGACATGATCTGGGCGCGCCGGGTTTAGTTTTAAAAGGGGCTTGGTTGAGCTTGTGAGAAGTTATTATTTGTAACATATACGATAGTCTCTGCATTAATGAATTGGCATTGGGAACTTGTCAGCGTGCTGTAGGGTTGTTTTTCCCATCCTAAGGAACCTAAAGATTGCCCATGGGACTTCATTTTCTTGTCCGGGACACCTCACTTCTTACTTCGTGGCATCTACTATTAGTGAGCCAGCCTCCTGAAAGTCTCTTATCTGCTAGGAAAATCTTCATTCAAAGTCATGTTCATTTCATCTATAACAAGCAATCCAAAACAAAAACTCCCATACATCTTGAAGACCCTTATGAAACCAAAGGGGTAGGTAGAGCAACCTTTGAAGAAGAAGAAGAAGAAGAATAAAGGTGGAGGTAGTACCCATACAAGGGCTTCCCTACCCCATCAGACCGGCCCGTTCCACTCATGAATCCGAGCTTCAAGGCCCGAACAATACTAAGTATCACCATCAATCGAATCCACCCCCCCCTCTTCACGACCCAGCAATCCCCAGACCAACCCTTGCCTGCTGCCCATATCCCCCAGACCCCATGCTAGCATTCGTCCCCGTCCGCTCCCTCATCCTCCTCCCTTCCATCAGGCCCCGCAATCCCCTCTTCTGCAGTCCGATCACCGAGCTTAGCTCCCCGCTCCAGATCTCCCTTGGTTCCGCCCTCTCCCCAGCCGAGTCTCCCAACTCCGACGAGAACTCCGACCCCGACACGCTTGTCGCAGATAGGTCTTCGCTCGAGGGGCGGCCAGACACGGATGTATTGATCCGCAGGGCAGAAGTCCGGGCGGCGAGGTTGTCAGTGCTGGAGCCACCGTTCTGTTGCCCTAGAGCCGCCTCCGAACCGGAGGCCGACTGGTCCGAGTGGACAAAGAAGTTGGGGTTGAGTGTGCCGTCTATCCCGCGACCACCGCCTGCGGCCATGGCCGTCGCGTTGAACACGGCGGCAGCGTTCCGGGAGTCGAGGAGCGCGTGGAGGCGTTCCACCACCGCCTCCAGGAGGCCGTCGATGCGATATGGCCGGGCGACCTGGAGGAGGGAGCAGAGGATCTGCGGCGTACAGAGCGGAGACGAGGTAGGGGCGAGGGTGGAGGTATATAGGAAGTGGAGGAGCGCCTGGACGGTAAGGTACGTGTGGGGCAAGTAGAGGCATCGCGGCCTGGAGTTGGGCGGGAGCGTCCGAGGCGTAGGTGCCGTGTTGATGGTCGCCATCGTCACCGGGTCTCCGCCGCCCGCGCCGGGAGAAAACAGGCCACCGGAGATACTCGACCCCGCGGTGCTCGGAGGCTTGGCCGACGACGACCCTGCTGACGAGACCAGGGTGCTCGCCATTGACGCCGTGCTACCAATGGTGTTCCTTTCCGACGCGCCGCCTGGTATGCTCGAGCTCCGCGTGGGATTCCCCATCCCCGACCGCAGCGTCACGGAGTCGCTGCCATCTTGCGTAGCCGTGCCCTCTCGCAGCAGCTGCACGAAGTACGGACCCCAGCGGCGCGCGAGAATCCTCGAATTGATAGGTATGCGCTCGCCCGTGATGCAGAGGAGGTCCATATCTGCCAGCTCCCGCATGCCGAGCGCCTTCTCGCCCAGCTCCTCGGACGCGCGCGAGTGCGCCCGCCCGCCCGCGGTGTAGCCGGCCTTGCGTGCGACGCTGAGCCCGGGCCCGGCATAGGGGCTGCTGGCCGAGACGAAGCCTGACATGGGCGAGACCTTCCTCGGGTTATCGTAGAATCCAAAGGCTTCCAGCTCAACCATGCAAACGTTCGAAAAGTTAATCCGGCGGTGGTTATAGTCGTCGACGAGGCTCCTCTTGCGATTACCGAGGATGACAAAGGTGTTTCTCCTGCTCCACAGCACGCCCCGGTTCCAACTGCCCTGGCTGAAGACAGAGCCCCCAGCATCGATGCGGGACCACGTAAGAGTACGGAGGTCCAGCGCCCAGAGCGCGTACTCTTGTTTACTGGATGTCAAGTACGTGCCGCTCACGACGAAGAAGTTGTCGATAACGCCTCCGTTGGGGAACCGTAGACCGGGCGGCGAGTACGCGCTCACCATGGACTTCTCCGTGAGCGCACCGTCGGGCGACCGGACCTGGAGCTCGAGTTTGACGTCCAGGAAGTTGTAATTGGAGTAGATGAGCATCGATGACCCGGCTTCCCGCGCGCCTCCCTCTGGTCGCTGCGGGCCATTTGGCTGCCCCTTACCAATCCTGGCGGTGACGGCAGGAGGCACGGGCGCGACCACACTCCGATACGCGCCGCAGCTCTTGCCGAGTGGTTGGGTCGTAGTCCACTTGAGGCTCCGGAGGTTGAAAACACTGATCTGCTCTATGTAATGATTCGCGGCGTCCTGGCCGCCGACGATGATCATCTCGGAGCCGCCAGTACCGTCGATGGACACGCCCAGCCGGCCTTCGTTCGGATTCGAGCTGGATGGGTTGTGGTGGAGTGCGGAGAGGGGCGCCTTGCTGGAGGAGAAGGCGGCGGACGACGGTGCTATGGTTGCGCAGTGGGCATATCGTCCCTCGGGCGCATCGGGTGTGTTGATGAACACCCATTTCCGCGTCGCCACATCGTAGATGTAGATGTCCGACATGACGGTCAATTCGGGCTGCTGGTCGCCGGCGGCCGGGGTCGAGGAATTCGCCGACGGCGACATGCCTCCGTAGCAGACCAACTTGGTGTCTCCCAGCGCGCACATGGAATGGAAGTATCGAGGGGGTGGGATGTCGCCCCCCGTTTCAAGTTTCGTCCAGTGCCGGCGGATGAGATCCAGCTCGTACAGGTCCGATGTGAGGGGGGCCGGGCGGCTCCTGGATAGTATCCGTCCGCCGAATACGTAGAGCTTATCGCCGACGATCGTCGTTGTCGCGCCGACGAGGGCGTGGGGTTCGCGGCCGGTGGTACGGTGCACGTTGCACATCAATCCCGAGAGGTGAGAGGACGACGCGGATTGCGGCTGGCTATTACCTGATGTCCGAGAATGCTGGTTCACGGAGGGCGATGGCCCCGCTGACATCGGGCCATTGCTCCGCGGCGTCAGACCATCATTCGCATCAGCGGCGGACGACGGGTCCTCCTGCTTGGTGGTTGCACCGATTGAGGCAAGGCTCGTCTGGCTGCTCGACAGGTCGTAGGTCTCCTGGCTAGATCCCGCGCCCTGGTACATTGGCGTGGGAGAGCCGGTGGAGACACCCGATTCCATGGTGGTCGTTCGAGTACGATTGGCGGCGTCGCGTTGGCGGTCGGTTTCGGTTTCGGGTTCCAATTCGTCGTCAATTATCGTGTCGAGGCTCAACCCCGTCGTGGTTGGGGGAAGGGAAGTAGGTGGATACAGGAGAGTCTGCTTTGGGGTCGATACAAGTTCGTCTGGCGGCGGAGACTCGGCGGGAGGGGGATGCGGGAGAGGTTTAGCGAGGCTGTCCTGTAAACTCAGGCTACGGGCATGCTGCTTCTGTGATGCGGGGCGGTCCCTGGACTCTGGCAGGGGAGCAGAATGAAGGGCGGTAGGAGGGCCCGCGAAAGAGGCCAGAGGGGTGGAGAGAAAAGATGTCTTGCCTGAGAGGGTCGGTGTTCGCAGCGATTTCACCGAGTCTTCTCTGGTAGGAGCCAGTTTCTTGATACCTCGATAGACGCCAGAAAGGAGGTCGGAGGGTGACTTGGCGGCGGCGGGGGGGCGATTATCCGTCTCGGAATCGGAGAAATATGAGGCGCCGGAATCGAGGTCTGTGGCTGAAGCCCCCGATGGCTGGTTTTGGTTAGTCGACATTGTGAGCCGTCTGTCGGATTGATCCGCGACCAAAGCTGCCCTTCTAAGGCTGTTGCACACGAAGCACACGAACTAACGCAAAGAAAAAGCGTAACCTCATCGAAGCTCTAAAATCGGAATCAGAATCAGAATCGATATTTAATGTACTCGTTTGCCTGTCGTCTTTGTTGAAGGGCCAGAACACGTAGTCGGGCCGTTGCCACCCACTGGGAGGGCCGCCCTTTGACGCTTTGCCTTGGCCCCGAGGAACGAGCGAGTCTGCCGTGTGTCGACGGCGATTCTTCTCGCCGAGCCGACACGCCACAGCCACAAGTGAAGGATCGATACGGAGAACTGGCGAGAGCAGATCAAGACAGCAGGTGACCCCTGGGAGGTTGAGACAAGTGCCGCTGAGGCTTAGAGGCAAGATGGATGTGAAATCGTGGCGGGTGTAAGGTTGGCGTGGCGAGGTTGGGGAAAGTAAGAGGAAAGGAGAAGATCAAGAAATGTGAGGTAGGAAAGGCAGCGTAGATGATTCTGAAGGGCTCGAATACAAGCAGGTCGAGTACGAGTACTTCGAGGAGACGGGAGACGGCCAAGACTACTGCGCGTAGAAGGGGCAGCTAGCGCGTCCAGTGGGCTGCGTTTATAATACGGGTAGAGACGGACGGAACATATGCGCGAGTGTTTCAAGGCGAGAGAAAGGACCGGTCCGGTGGCAGGCCCGCAGGCTGGGACGGCGCAGGTGGAGGGGATCGAAGGGGATCGAGGAGAGTACGAGGCAAAGGGAACAAACAAAGCGAGGACGATGCAAACTTGGCTTTCGAGGTCAGCCGGCACGGGGGCAGGGAGGACCGAAGAAGGAATGCACAGCTCCTAGACTAGGGACCCAGGCTGTTAGACCGGGGCAGGCCTCGACCCTAGTGGAGAGCGAGCACGAGAGCGTTTGGAGGGTGGAGCTGAGGGTTCCAATGGGAGTTGAGGGAGCGGAGGAATGAAGATATTCATGACGGCTTGGAGGCCACAAATACAAGTACAAGTGCAAGAGACTTACCAATGGGTAGGCATACCTCTGCTAAAGGTAATTCCTGTCCCTGCCTATACAAGTACTTCGTCAGTTAACGGAGAAGATACGACGGACGGGGGGGGAGATATTACTACCACCCGTGTATTACGGAGTACTTGTATGAATAGTTTGTCCGAGCTACTTCGTAAGTGGCGTGGCTGCCAGAGCGAGTGAGTTGCGTCGCCTGTTCCCAACCTGCTCACAAGCAAAGTATTTTGTAAGTAATACTCTTCTCATACACGTAATTTCCGAGCGAGTGGCCGTTTATTGAGCGTTGACCCGTGTTTGAGAGTGCATTTGCCTTTACACTAAACCGGATCAGTCTAGTGTCGCCCATAGAACAATGTGAACGCGACGGGATGGAAGGAGAAGAACGAAGACTAGAGCCACGCCATTCCTTCTTGTTCTGCCCCGGTCTTAATATTAGTCGTGGAGCAAACGACCTTGGTTTCTGGAAGCAGCGAGCCGTCGGGCAGGGCTGTCTGGACCTCAGGGGCGGCTGAGGACGGGAACTTGGTAATAGTACATGGTATTGGCATACGCGCAGGCTACCCGGCAGGGTAGAGTTACAAGGTACGTATACGTGGACATGTACAGATATGGCAGGATCCGCGGATATACTCGTCGGGATCCATCTTCAGAAGGAAAGAACTTCCAGCGCCGCACGGACCTACCCGTGCAGCCGCACTGGGATGGAAAGGGGCACCAAGGACTACAGAGACTGGCCAGGCATCAATCGGCCTGCTCGGACCATCAGACGATTGGCGGTATCTGGAAGAGGGGGTTGGTCCAAGCGGACCGGAGTTTGGGGGAAAACCTGGTGCCTTACTTGTTGTACTCGCAGAAAGTATTCAAGAGAAGGACTGCGCTCGCTTTCCCCGGCCGGCTGAAAGCTGCTACAACAAGCAGGTTAGATGATCATCTGGGACCTCCAGACCAAAGTGCCCGCCGGGGTTGGGGCTAACATGGCACTACCTATACAAGTATGGATCGCGAAGAAGCACTTGGCAATGTGAGGATAGATCTTGTACGTAAGAAAGTACGGAGTAGTAACTGAAGTATTACTTGTCAAGTGACTCGGTCAAAAAAGCAAATTGCGATCAGCTCCACAGCTCCATGGATGATGAAGCATGAAGTCATGGAATCTCGGTGCTTCGGTTTCTCGGATTACAAGTATGTCCTCTTCCATCCCATATGCCCGCGGGCTTTTCAGGAGAGACAGCGGCGATGTTCCCTTCCCCCTCCCCCTACCTACCCCGTAAGTACGCAGCTGGGAGGGGAGGACTAAGACTGAGGCGGAGGCGAAGGCGGAGGCGGAGGGAGGAAGGAAGGTCCTAGCTCGTGACCGCAAGGCGACTATGAGATTAATATGAAGTGACCGGATATCACTTTGCAGACACGGGATGACAGGGCACCGGCTGCCCTGCCTAATTGGTGACATCGATGTCAATATCAGAGGGAGATAATGCCAGATTCGTACGCTACTACTCCCCACCGTTGGACCCCAAACGGCCTGAGGTGACACTCGACGGAGATGGCACACCCGTCTCGAGCGGTCCAGGGTTGCCTAGGGAGTTTCACCTGTCCAACAAATCCGCTATCCCGGTTGTGTCTATTCCACCCCTGAGGGTCTTGAAGGGAAGCTCCAAACTTTCCCGACCGGGTAATCCCTGCTCGCGCACGCTACAACCTCGTGGCGTCGCATGTATCGGACGGACAAGACAGGAACCCAAGCTTGCTTACGACTACGTTTTCGTTTGGCACAGGGTCACTTTCGACGTGCAAGTATTAATACAAGTACATCTGTGCACGCCCGATTCACTTGTGCTATTCGTAAAGTGCCGTACTGCATCACACAGGCGCTGAGCTCGGATCCTCTCCGCCCGGGAACGCGGTCGGCTGCTGTACAACTGCCGGCCATCCCAGCATAGAGAAGGTGCACAGGCCGCTCCGCATGCCCCATAGATATATTGCGAGGTAACGAGCCGCTCTGTGTTCGGGCACTCGTGCATCTTGATGGGACCCGATTCTCATCCTTTCGATTCAATTGAAGCATTCAAACTACATGTACTCCGTTATGTGTGTTCCCGCACGGAGTAATTGTAGTTGATATCCCCTCCCTCTCCGGAGAGAGAGGTAGGAAAAGCAATGGCGTTCATGCAATTCATGACGTTTCGTTTCATTCTTCGATCTAGGTCTACACTAGACCACTGATATCAATCCTGAATCCCAGCCCCCACCACATCCTACATTAGATCCTCCACTTCCACACCGCACACACCACCGCTTACTGGGTGACCTTGTCCTTGGGGAGGGGGGTGAACCGGAGGTAGGGCTTGACGATACGGAAGTCGGGGAAGAGCTCCTTGGCCTGCTCGTTGCTGACGGCGGGGTGGACGATGACATCATCACCGGGGACCCAGTTGATGGGGGTGGTGATCTTGTACTTGTCACCGGTCTGGAGGGAGTCGACGATGCGGAGGACCTCAGCGGCGTTGCGGCCGGTGGAGGCGGGGTAGGAGAGGATGGTGCGGATGGTCTTCTTGGGGTCGATGATGAAGACGGAGCGGATGGTGAACGCGATTCCCTTGGAGTCGACGTTGGTGGTGTCCTGGTAGTCAAGCCTGGTTGGTGTGTTTCGTATCAGCAAGTCTGAATTTCCAAGGTACCCGGATGGTTTCTGGTGGTCGAGTGTGTCTCCTCGCCAGACAGTGAAAAAAGGGGGGGGGGTATTGGGGTATTAGGACAGGTTTTGGCTTACATGTCGTAGAGGTACGCAACCTTCCTCTCCTTATCGGCGATGATGGGGAAGGCGACGTTGCCGCCGGTGACCTCGGCGATGTCCTTGATCCAGCCGTTGTGGCTGTCAACGGTGTTGGCCGACAGGCCAATCATCTTGACGCCACGCTTGGAGAACTCGGGCTCGAGCTTGGCGAAGGCGCCGAGCTCGGTGGTGCAGACGGGGGTGTAGTCCTCGGGGTGGGAGAAGAAGACAACCCAGTTGTCGCCGACGAACTCATGGAAGTCGATGGGGCCGGCCGAGGTATCGGCCTTGAAGTTGGGGGCCACGGTGCCGAGGCGGAGGCTACGGGGGGCAGAGTGTTAGCAGGGGGGTCGCTTTGAGCTGGTGGAGGTTTGAGGGCGGATATGAGGGGGGAGGGAAATGCGCCGGCGCAGATCTAGGTAGCCGGGGGGGGGGGTTGCGAGCAGGCGCGGGATCGGGGCTGTGTGATCACGGCGGCGGGGAACTTACGGAGCAGCGCGTTCTTCAGCCATTGTGTTTGATTTTTGGGGGAGGTACTCGGGTATTCGAGAGGTAGAAGCAAGGAAGAAAAATATAGAGAGATGCGACGAGGAAGTGGAAAGAAAAGTCAGAAGGGGAGAAGGGAGAAGGGAGAAATGGGAAGCGGGGGAGGGGTTAACATTAATATATGTACGAGTACCTCTCCCCTCCCGGTCTTCCACGTCCCCTCCCAGGCTTCCCCCCTTGCCCCTCCCCCTCCACAAGCTAAGATCACAAATGCCACGACGCGAATTGCACCACGCAACGTTATTAATAAGATCCGCAGGCTTGGTATGCCTTGTCTCCAAGTACCTACGAGTATACCTCCGAGTACAAGAGGATAGCCTACCTCTTGCAGTACATCCCATTCCTATTTGGGATATAAAACCACCAAGCTCAGGGGCGTGGTGGTGGGGGGAAGCTACTGGTACACGGGTACGGCTGTGAGGGTGTGGTGGGCACAAGTGGAGTTTCGATGTGACAAGCGCGAGACAGAGGGAGGGGATTGTAGCATTCGTGTGAGTGAGTGGCGATAGCAACGGGAGAAAGGGCCTCTAGAGTACCTTGTGATTGATACCGGGAGCTGACAGGGGAATATGGATTTCTGATTCCGGGTGGTGGTGGCTGTTAGTGATGCTCCCTCCCCACGCATGAACGACGAGTATTACTTTTTGGAACTCCGATCGCGCGGCGCGAAGCTGACGAAGGAGGGGTAGGTACCGGGGGAGGGGCAGACTTTGATGTACCATAAGGTGTCTCCTAGGGAACCGCTGCGGCCAGGAAGCCATTGGAGGTACCTGTGCGGCCTGGAGCTGTCAGTTCGCCCAGCCTCAAGGAGGGGCAGGTGCCCAATGGATTATCCTGATAGGCGGTGCCGGCGGTGGGGGGGGCGGCTCTTTCCCAAGAAATAAAATCACGCCACAGGAGATGTGCGCGTGGTTGTGGACGGGAGGATGTCAAGATTTTGTCTCAGAAAATCGGAGCTAATTCCAGAGCTATAAACGTGTCACTCAAGCTTTAGAGAGCTAGGGAGAGAAGAAGAAAAACTTAATTTCCATGTGAGATATCTTCCCATTTCATGAAACCTCCCTAATGACCCCCGAGGTCTCTTCCCAATTAACTGTCGCAGTCAGTCCTCTCGTCTCCCCGATGCGATATCGAAAAACGGCGATGCGAAGTAGTACTCGTAGGTACGCATGCGCCCAGAAAAATCGACGCCACGAACAAATTGCGTGCTGCGCAAGCCCTCTGATTGGCCCTGTCACCTACCCTCCGCTCATGATGTCATTCCTAGCTCGCCTTTGCACACGCCGAAGCCGCACGGCTCTCAGCGCTCCCTTCCCCATCCGGCCAGATATATTTGTTTTAGTGTGGGGGTGGGCTTGTGTGGTGGGGTATGCGGCGTTTCTGCATCTGTGAATAGTAATCACCCGTGATGCTTGGTTTTTTTTTTCGTCTCATTCTTCCGCCCATCGCATCCCATATGCCATTACGTTCCACTGTCCCTCTCCAGGTTCCCCTCCCGTCCGGTAGTAGATGGTACGAAATCCTTATTACTTGGTCCCTGTTTCTCGTGTTGTGTTGTTAGTTCGGGAAGATATGAGAACATGGCTTCGGTCTCGTCTCTCAGGTAATCAGGAGACCAAAGGCATCAGACGCCACGGAATCTCTCCCTCGCTCCCGCAGACCACTAAAATCCTCGCGAGATGCAGGTGTACTAGAAAGTATTTCGGGCCACATGTGCAGATACATACAAGTAGCCACCCTCCATGCAAATCATCGTCCGCCAGGCACCTCCGGACTCAGGGGTAAGCTTTGAAAACTAGTGTGGCTCCTTCCCTAGATTGTTGTGCAGGTCCCTACTCGCCAACCGCTCTCCACCTAACATCACCTCTCCGTCGTATCGCACCTCACGATATCATCCTTGATGTGTGTTTGAGGAGACTTTAATGTCGGGATCTATCAAGAGAGCATCTCCCCATCCCCAGGTGGTCACTAACACGGGCAAGGCCAACTCTTCGCCTTCGTTTATCCAAGTCTTCGATGAGTAAACACACTGGAACCTCAAAAGAGGCTCAGAGAGCCCACCAGCTGTACTTCTCGCCAATTCAAGACAAAAAATAGCATTCTCGTCATTGTTGACCAAGAAAATCATTCTCGACAGGCAAATATTAACATAGTACTCTCCTCCCCCTCCTTTCCCCTCCCTTCGCCTCAACCTCCTCCTCCCCAACTCTCCCCATCTCTGTACTCAACGGCGTACGTACCCTCCATTCGACACCCTTAGACGACGTCCTTCTTCTCGTCCGAGCCGCTCCCACCCACAGCAGCGCTATGTAGCATGGCCGTCAGCCCAATCTCAGCGTTAATCTCCTCCATCCTCTCAAAGTCCGCCTGCGCCGCGCCCTCCGACCCGAAGATGATGTCCATCTCCTCGAGCGTCAGCCTCTTCGTCTCCGGCACTACGAACCAGATGAACCCCGCTCCGAGCACCGTCAGCACGCCAAAGAGGATGTACGTCCCGTACGTGATCTTCTGCAGCATGTCTGGCGTCACCTGCCCCACGATGAAGTTGTTCATCCAGTTGGACGACGCCCCGAGGGACACGCCGTACGGCCGGGAGCTGAGGGGCCAGATCTCGGCGACGACGATCCACGCAGCGGGACCCCAGGAGTAGCCGAAGTGGATGACGAAGAGCCAGACCATGGAGACGGCGGCCCAACCCGAGGCCTTCTGATGATCCCACTTGTCTGAGTTCCGTGCAAAAATGACGGCGATGATGAAGTGGCATAAGCTAAATAGTGGATTGAAGGCGTAAGCATAACCGGGCTACGCCTCCAGACGGGTAAGGGGTATGTGGAGATCACTTACGCCATGCCGATGGCACCAATTACCAGGATCGGCTTTCGTCCCACTCGATCCTGTGCCGTTCAGTCCGGGTTAGCCATCACTACCTTTAACTGGGTATTTAATCACTAGGGTACAATTCCAACTTACAATCCAAAGGACGGCGGGGATGGTAAAGATGAACATCACCACGCCCACCACACCGGTCGCGAGAAGGGAAGTCGTCGTCGCGGTGAGCCCAAGCTGATTGAAGATGGTAGGAGCATAATAGAGAACCCTGTTTGCCAGAGAAAAAAAACAGCGTCAGCAAACGACGGGATGGAAGCAAAAAAAAAGGGGGATGCAGGGATGAAGACGAACGCGTTGATTCCCGTCCACTGCTGGAAGAACATAGTCACAGAGGCGACAATGACGCGCTTGAACATAGCCTTCGTTTGGAAGAGCGAGTGGATCGCGACAAACTGCAGCTTGAACAGGTTCCAGGCCGTCTCCTCCCGCAGGTGCGGGAACTTCTCGGCCACGCTCCTCTTCTCGAACAGCGACTGCGCCTTGATCTCGAGGAACTCGAGCTCCACGAGCTCGTGGTCGATGGGCAGGTCCCGGAGGCTGGCGAGGATCTCGCGCGCCTCGTCCTCGCGGTGGTGGTGGACGAGCCAGCGGGGAGAGAAGGGCATGAACACCATGCCGCCGAGGAGGACAAGGCAGGGCACGATCTGGATGCAGATCGGCACGAGCCAGGCCGCGTCGCTCTGTTCGCCGCGCTCGGTTCCGCCGATGAAGTTGGTTCCGTAGCCGATCCAGAAGGAGATCATGATACCGAAGGTGATGGCGAGTTGCTGCGTGGCGACGAGGGCGCCTCGGACCTCAGGGGGTGCGACCTCGGAGTTGTAGATGGGCACAATCATGGCCAGGGAACCGACACCCATACCTGGGAGGGTATATAAGTATGGGGTCGGTATCCGGGAGGGGGAAGGGCCCTCGACGTACCAGTAACAAATCTGCCTCCGAGAATAGCACTAGGCCCGGCCTGGACCGCAGTCTATTTTATTCCGTTAGGGCACATCTCCCTCGACAGCTACCAGGAATTGGAGGGCGGGCTGTGAATCGGGTGTGACTTACAGCTTGGACGACGACTCCAAGGAGGAAGACGAGGCAGGCAACGATGATGCCGTATTTACGGGACAAGGTTTCGGCGAGGAAACCAGAGAGAAGGGTGCCGAGCCAGGCGCCGAGTTCGAGAATGGCAGTGAGCCATCCCTTCTTGGTCATGCTGGCGGTCTCATCGAACGGGTCATACTCTCCCATGTCTGTCCACCCAAACGTTAGCTAACACTTGTTCTCCAGCTCCAGAACCTATCATCCCAAGATGCCAAAAGAAATCATCGCGGAATCCCGGGGTCACCTCGCTACTTTGAGCCTTTACTATAGAGCGGCGCTCGCCCAAGTCCGCATCGGAGGTTTCTACTCACGCTCCTTGAAGGCTGGCATGGCCAGGACACTCCCGAACATCCCCTGGTTGTATCCGTACAAGACTCCTCCGATACACGCGAAGGCAGCTATCCGGAAGACCTTGAAGTTCTTCCACAGGGCGCGCGCGCCGCTGGCTCCCATGAGCTTCTCGCGGCGCTGAAGCGCAGCGTCGTAGAACGTGCCATGGTCGGCTCCGGCGCCACCCATTTCTGCGAGGCGAATCCGGCGGACTGTCTAGGATGGGTTTGGAGGTGACAGTATATATCTGTCACTGGAAAGAGACTCTTTCTTGGGTGTATCGCAAACGTGAGAGCTTGACCCGAGCAGGTGGGACGAGCAAGACGGGGTGAAGGGGGGCGAGGGTATAAAAGGGATAACGGTCGCGTCGTACGCCTGGCACGCGAAGGGGGGCCGCTTTGGTTAAATACAGAGGCGAAATACTACAAATATCCACTACTTTCATCCAAAACTTGAAAGAAGCGACCCGTAATACCAACAAGCTCATCTGCTTGGGTAACACTAGCCAAACATCTGGAGAAGCGGGGGGACGCGGAACCGTCGAAGTACTGTAAGTGGCCTCACTTGTTCCGTAGGGAGTCCCGAAAAAAAATCCCGGCGTGCCGCTTCTTCCGCACGACTCACAGGAGAGAGTCTGACCCTCCAATTCGGCGGTACCAATGCTTGTCCCCCTTGGTCTATGAGTACATTCGGCAGGGCGTTACATGTCTGGATCCTGGTAGGGGCCCAAAGGAGAGCAGGCAAGCATGGGGTAAGAGCTAAGAAAGGACATCATTTATTGGGGAAAGGGTAAATTGACCCCAAGGATCGCGTGCGGAGTACGAGCAAGGTGCAGATCATTTCCTATAGCTGTCGAGACTCAGTCGGCTCCGAGTCCCTGGTGAAGGATTACCCAAGATGGCCCTTGTACTACCCTGTACTTATGTAGGGGTAGATGTCTAAAGCACCCTTACAAGTACATCCCGTTCATTTGCTCTTCGTTGGCCCGCAGATCTCGGGGTCACCAAGATGTATTAAAGCCACTCTGGAACCTCGGTTTTGAGAATAGATCTTCGGGCGACGTTGAGGTCTCAAGCCAAGCAAGCCGGCTCGTCTTCCGCGGTCCAACGGAAGGACGGAGAGATCTCAGCGCCAAGACATCTCTGCCGTCCACCACCCGGGGGTAACCCGCTCTGGAGTGGGATCGCCTGCCGAGGGTCCTTCAACGGTGACAAGCTCCCCACGGAGAGTTGCATATTAATCACCCTTGCCGAAATAAACCGCGACTCATCGCGCGCCCGTGCGGGGAGTGTGGGTGGGCTTCTACCTTTAGCCTGAATCCGCCCACTCGAATAAACGCGACGGGCCCATTGGCCGGATCTCAGAAGGTAGGGGGAGCTCATCAGCAAATTCTCCGGTTCTTCTCAGTCCATTCGGTCCTTTTTGGCGCCCCTCTCCCAGACAGGGTAACGAAGGGACCAAGCATTTGCCGCTTTGTCCGCGTGAGGAGATGCCATAGGCGGCCCTTTCATGTTACTGTATCACCGTCGAGGACAGGGAATATTTGGCTGAATGTAGGAGCTGATTTCTTCCGGAATGTGGCGATGCTGGGAGGCCAGGCCCAAGGGCATATGCTCCCTCTCTAGCCTCAACCTCTCTGACGGATGTCCTCCGTCCATATAACTAGCTGGCGTCTGGATCTCTAGACCGACAGTGGATATCATAAAGTTCCGGGGGGTTTAATTCCCCGGTGCTCTTGGCGAACCTAGCTTGGTTATTGGCTCGCGATGACTGGTCGACAAATGCTAGTAGGCAGGTCCTCCGGCACATCGTCATTCCGGTTCCGGCTATTCAGTCCTATCCGTAATTGGTCGCTCTCTGGTATTACAAACGCTCCCGGCCGCCTCCCCGAGCGCACTGTCCATCGTGGTCGTCTGCCAGACCCGTTTTTCTTTGCTATTATCTAATAGGAGACTCGAGTAGTGAAAGCTTGGCGTGAGAGCCCGCCGTTAGAAGAGGCCGAGGATAGGCATATGAACGAGCCTAAGGCGAGACCGAGGACCTGGTGGTCTTTACAGAGATCTTGAGCAAATTGCATTGCCCGGAATCAACTGATTGATGACTCGACTCTACACAAGGAATGATGGTGCGCGATTGCCGAGCCGTGGATCGGGCCAGGGGACCGCGAATGAAGTACGAGAACGAGGAGCTGGGTGAGAGGCGATAACTAATAGTAAGTAATCCAGCCAAAGGGGGTAGGCGGTACAGTAATAAGCAAAATAGACTAAACAAGACCAAAAGGTCAAAACAAGCCGCTCCAGGCGGGACTCGAACCCGCAACCTTTGGATTCCTTAGAGGTCCTTATTTCAGGCCGGCGATAAAAGTCCAACGCACTAACCAATTGTGCTACCAGAGCTGTTTGATTTCCTGCGGAGAGCCGGAATGATCGCAAGACATGGGACTCGAAACTCGGGACTCGGGACTCGGACTGTCCAAGGTCGGTCAAGAAAGCAAGCATGCCCCTAGAAGCGATTTAGGTCATCGCCACGACGAAGCCCGATCGATGGAAGGAGCGAGGGCGGCCTTACAAGGCCCAGAAAAGAACGTAAATTTCAGAAAAGGGCTGGGATGAATTCGCAGGGAGAGAACGGTATGGTCACAATGCCGCATCAGCCTCTCACCTACCCTCATTGAGCCTGAGGGACCGCATGCAACTCTAGGCAAACACGCCTCAAAAGCTAGCAGGCCGGACGGCGCTGGCGGGTGACACTTTTCGCCCTACGACGGAAAGTGAGGTGGCCGCCCCATCCCCAGACCTCATAGTTACTCGTACATGGTACCCAAGTGAAGCTGTCCTTTCCAGGCATATACGTAAATGGAAGGAGCCTTTCTTGGCCCGACCACGATGGGCTAGGACCAGGTGGAGGAGCGGAGGAGTGGAAGGTCGGACCATATATGGCCGGGAACTATGGTCTCCCAAGCGCGGGTCCTTCCTTCTCGGCCTGGATCGAACTGAGGGGGCCCCAGTGGCACTTTCCTTCAACACTTCATGGTTTTGGGGAAGGAAGGATGGACACATGGGTGCATGGACCACAGTACCCAGGTACTTGTAGTACAGGGGGGACTCTCTATTTCTTTTGGGGCTTGCCGCCTTCAGCGTCATCGCTGGAATAGCGCGACAAGGGGTTGAGTCTGGGCTGATAATCTATTTTCGTCGTCCAAAAAGCTGTTGGCGGCTTGAACCGGGAGTGAGCAGCTTCGAAACCTCTCGAGACCCCGGCGAAGGCGAGTGGCGGACTTGGTTGAATCAGCGCGACTAATGGAGGAATTGTACAGTATATCGGAGTATTGCTACTGTAAATATTGGTCCTCATTGGCTGGCCGGTGCTTGTACTTGCATGGAACCGCGCGTCTAATATCTTCCCCTTGCACTTTCCATCCCCAATCCGGCCATTCCAGCTGCATGACTGGCCAATGAGGAAATGGTACCGGAGAAACAAGAGCGAAACGAAATTTGGCAGCTCCTGTCCAGTCGATTTTCCTCAAGGACTCGAGGACAAAAACAATACTCATGCCTGCGTTGCGTTCCCGCGTCTCTCCATCGATCAAAGCTAGCCGAAGCCCGGCGGCGACGATAAGAGCAGCAAGCGCTTCCCACGTCATCCGCCATGGGCACAAGCGGATTCTAGTTCCCTGGAACCCATGCTAGAGATAGGGATATACAGGCCTGCTCGCCGTTAAATCTCGGCCCGGTTCGCTGGCAATGTCAAGGAGGCAGGGGCCCCTGGCTGGAGACGTCGTTTTGAAATGAGATTTGGCGCTATTAGCCTCCAATCTCCTCCAAGCGTTTACCGCCTTATCCCGTCCGGCGGCTACCCGTTCGTCATTCCGCAGTCTTGGCCCTGCTCGTTACTTTACTTGGAGCCTTCTCCACACCATGTCGGCGAGAAGAGAAGCGTTTTAATAGGTCCTTATCTCCACAATCCACCCCACCTTCCATCCTCTCTCGCTCATAATGCAATTACACCCCCTCCGGACTTCCCCCCTGGGACGAACGAGTCGCGTACTTGCGCTCT
The DNA here is from genome assembly GCA_900312665.1 of Cephalotrichum gorgonifer. NCBI lineage: Eukaryota > Fungi > Ascomycota > Sordariomycetes > Microascales > Microascaceae > Cephalotrichum > Cephalotrichum gorgonifer. Next base: position 97,520 of record ONZQ02000015.1, read on the forward strand.
CCTGGGTTAGATGAGTGGGTTCCTGGAGGAGACGTCAAGGGGGCTGTGCTTCTATTTCCCGCCCTCTCTTGCACAGGCGCTGTCAGTTAGTCTCTCCATCAGCCGTAGCTCAGTCCGGCGACTTACATCCGCCGCCCGCCATGCGGCAGGCGAGTAAATGGTCCCTGAGCCCTTTCCCCCGGGGTTTTAGCCCTCTTTCTGTTATTCCTACTCGATGGACTTGACTTTCATGTCGTTTGGATTGAGCTCACGCTCGTGATGACTAGGGTGTTCCCTCCCTAGCCGAGAGGAATGTACTGGTTCTGCACCACGATGCTTCTCCCTTGCGTTTTGGTGGCATTGAGCCCACTTCTGCCCCGTGTTAACCCGATCAGACGGTCAAAAGGTCCCTCGGTGCATTCCTGCGCCATGGTCCTCTTCGTGCAATTTACACTGGCGCTTCTTCACCAAATCAAGTGATTTTCCGGTGTTTCCTTGCCGCCGTTGTTGCCGGATGAGATTGCTAGATGCGCCGCCTTACTTCCTATTTTTATAGTCCTTGCCAAGTGGCTAGACAGGACGAGGACCCGCGTCCATGGTGACGTTCCTTTCGCATATCCGGTATAATCCTAGTCCACCGAGATCCTCGGGTACTCTGCCAGAGAACCGCACGCCTCAGACTGGACCTACCCCGGCCTACATCCAATGATACGCTGGCACAGGCTCGTACACCCCCCTCTCAGTATCTTCTGCCCTGTCGATGTCATGCCCGAGTCAGTCCCGAACACCTCTTATTGGCCCAAGTGGAGTTTGAGCCTCGTCTCTCGAGGCTGGCGCCTACTCATACTCGGTGCAACGCGACGTACACGATCCACACCTATTTTTGGTGCGGGAGAGGCAGGGACCGACGTCAACACCCGCCCCTTCTACCCCCCCCCCTCCCCCCCCACTTACACACCCCACACACCACCCCTCCTTGCCCTGACGAACCTGCTTTCCACCTTAACCCTCCTTGCACACGAGGTCAAGTGCGGCTTCGAGAGCTAGCTGACTTCTCCCTAAGACTACCCGGGCCCACCATCCGCCCAGTTTGTGGAGCTTGGCAACTGATATCTCCAGGGCGGTCCTAACCGCCCGCCATCGGACCCCCTTCGTAGCCGCCCATCCTCAGCTAGACGCACTCTTAATCTCCCTCCAGCCAATATCATCAGTCCTTTTTGTCTCCGGTCTCTTCTTCAGACACATGAGGCGAGTTTCAAGAGATTCAGGGTACCATATTAGCTCATGCCATCGTGTTTCAAAGTCCCACGTTCCTACCACACCTCCATCGACATCCCAGGATGGGGAAGTTAGGATGGGGTAGCTATCGTACGTCAATAATGCTAGTATATCAGGTCGGAGGCATCCCGCCGTGGCCGTTGTTGTGGTCTCCTTCTTCTCCCTTGTCATATCAAGATACCATCGTTTCTCGGGGACTAGTTTCATTTCCTTTAGTAGTTTTCCTACTGTCGTGTTCCTTTTTTCTCTTCCTCATATGTGTTGAGTTCTTCCTTTTTTTTTTTGCTTGACGCATCATCAAGGTCTTCTATCTTCCTCACTATCCACTGTGTGGTGTGTGTGTGCAGTCTTCCGATCTCTTTTGGTTTGACTATTTCCGTCTCTTTATCACGACAGCCTCCTGGTGAGGCTTTACTATACGATCAAGTCTCGGACGTCTATCGAGATATCACATCGTCTAATCTATAATCCTACCACCCCTCTTCGGCCCTCTCAGTCACCATCGCTCCCAACATCTCTGTTGCGAAAAGTCGTGGTTTCGTTTGCCAGTCCCTGCTCATTTGCCCCGGACTTCCACTCTGAAACGACTTACACAGCCGATATCGTACACCATGCCCAAGCACTCTAGAGTGTCCAGCTCGTCCCACCACCGTTACAACGCCATTCCAGTCCCGGTATCCCTTAACGCATCCTCGACACAGTCGGACATGTACAACACGCGGATGTCCATGTCGGCATACTACCCGGATGCCCAGGCCGCGTCCCTCCAGCTCCAGGCGGACCAACAGTACACCTACATGGCCGCTGCACCGACACAGCCGTCTGGACACGAGTCTGTGCCGGTACCTCAGCCCATGTCACAGCCGCGCGCGGCGTCGGCAGCGTGGTCGAAGGACGATGACGAGTCTCTTATGAATGCCCGCGCGTCTGGCCTCAACTGGAGTCAGATCCAGCAGAGGTACTTCCCGAGCAAGACGCCCAATGCCTGCCGTAAGCGTCACGAGCGCTTGATAGAGCGCAAGACGGCAGACAACTGGAACAAGTCAGACTTCGAGAGGCTCTCTATGGAATACATGAGGATGAGGAAGGAAATCTGGTCTCCCCTGGCCGAGCGCGTTGGTGAGAAGTGGAACGTTGTGGAGCAGAAGGTGAGGAGTTCCAAAGATAGACCCTATACACCGGCCACCATGTGCGCGTAAACTGACGGGCCCCTCGTTGATAGTGCATGTCCAACGGTCTCAAGAACCTGCAGAGCGCTGCTCGGGCCGGGACGAGGCGGGAACGTCTCGAGTCCGGTCATCAGATGCAACAAGGGTACGATGATGACAGCGGAATCAGTGGCATCGGCCTAACTCCAGTTGACGGCTTAGACACCTCCTACAGTAGCCCGGAGACGACAAGCTCGGCCGGACACTCCGCGAGCGGAGTCAGCAACGGCTCAGGATACCAAATGAGTGCGCACCCACAGCTCCAGGCTCTCAACCACTCGGGAAACCCTTACGGCTACGGACCCCCACACGGGTCGCACCATGGCTATACGTCCTCGGTGGCCTCCGCGCACTCTCACTCGTCTGGAGACGGGTCGTATATGGGGCACGATCAGCAGATGAGGAATCAGAGACTCCCGAGTGCGGACATGGGGATAGGGGCCATCATTCACCGCACTCCGAATAACCACAATCGGAGGATATGATGAGCAGTCCCCATGTCTGCCCCCGGCGAGGGCTTCTCTTTCGCTATCCTTTGGCTTCACCACAGTCTTTTCCTCTGCCCTTATGCATATCTTGCTTTCATTTCTTTTGTCGCCTGCCGATGTGGCATAATGTCTCTCCTTCAATACGACCGGAACGGTCCCTTGAATAACTGTCATTCCTTGATACGGTTTTTCTTTTCTTTCTCATTTTGGGTTCTATGAATGGTTTCTATTTCCTTTTCTTCCTTTGTCTCTCGCCTGGGACTGCGGAATGCTTCTGGCGAGTAGCAACGGTATATGGCGCAATCGGAGTCTATGGGCTGCTAGGAACACGGCGTTTACCGGGGCATTGGAGCATGGGCGTCTTGATACCTCGCGGGATTGATGTACCTTTTCCCCCTTTTTCCTCTTTGTTTTCCTTTCCTGTCTCCTTTCTTCAATTTCGGGCTTGGTCGGGTCTATTCTTTTTGGTCTAGACGTGGTTAATGTTACCAAGTGATGCTGGAAGGAAGGAAAATGGATGCGCTGCGGCGCATGAAGAGCTAGAGTTCGTATTTTATTTTGATGTCCACAGTTCGTCGATTCTGTCCTTGGGGGGTGAGGGAGGCCTATGTGACCTGCTACCAGATGTGTATGCTTCTTTGATCGTCTGGTACTATAAGATGTGCATTTGCGGTCTCTCTATATTGAGGTAGTACATGTTGTATATAGAAGGAAATGGGAGTTGAACTGGTCATCCATCCATGGCGGTGTGAGTGGAAGCTCGGCAAGCGCCGCCTGACACATGCCCGCCCCTGAGAAGAGTGGGCGACAATCCTCTGTCCCTCTATCCACGGTTCGAACACAATATATCGTACATTGAAGCCATATGTGGTCTTCGGGACTCTCTTATTCAGTCTTAGCGCCACCCACACTCTCGACCGGAGCAAACTCCACAAGCTCATCATCGTCCTCCCAATCCTCCTCCTCCTCCCCGACGATGCTCCTCCACACCCTCTCCCACATGCCCTTCTTCTGCAGCACAGCGAAACCCAAGACGACGGGCAGGTGCCACACGCTAGCCCAGAACAGGCCCCTCGCGGAGCCCTTGTGGCCCTCGTACCTCCAGAAGCGCACGGCCTCGCGGACGACCCACACGTTCACCGGCAGGCTGGTGAGGGCGAAGGACCACGACGTCACGTCCGTCAGGCACAGGCCCAGACAGATGGGGTAGAAGACGAGCGAGTAGCGGAGGGCGACGCGGGCGTTGCGGGCGGGGTTCGTCCAGGCGAGCATGCGGAGCCCGGCAGCCTTGTACTCTGGGGCGATGGACCACGAGAGGGCCATGAAGTGGGGGAACTGCCACGCGAAGAGGAGCGAAGCGAGGAGCCAGCCACCGAGGGATGACCCGTCGGGAGCGAAGAGGAGCTCCATGGGGGAGGCCGAGGTGGCGGACTCGCCGGCGGCGGCGGCCCAGCCCATGAGCGGCGGGATGCCGCCCACGAGGGCGCCGACCCAGGTGTTGGCGGCCGTGACGGCCTTGAGGGGGGTGTAGAGCCCCGCGTAGAGGGCGATGTTGGCGGCGCCGAGGCCGGACACGGTGGGGTTGACGCCGAAGTAGAGCGAGGATATGCCGAGGGCGGCGCAGGCGACGGCGAAGACGATGGCACCGGTGCGGGTGACGAGGCCGCGGACGAGGGGCCTGTTGCGGGTGCGCGTCATCTTGGCGTCGGTGGAGGGCTCGTAGAGCATGTTTAGGGCATTGGCGGAGGCGGAGCAGAGGGCCGTGCCCGTGGTAAGGAAGAGGAGGGTGAGGGGCGAGAGCGAGGGCGCGTCGACGACCGTCGGGGCCAGGAAGGCCGGCACGGGATATAGAGCGTAGGGGGCCATGGCCGAGAGCACGACGAGAACCGTCAGGCGGGGTTTCGAGAGGGAGAGGTAGGCGGAGAGGGCGCGGCGGAAGGAGTGGGCGGGCTGGGAGGCCGCGTGGGTCGAGAGGACGGAGGAGGCGTCGGGCGGGTGCGAGGCGGCGTCGGGGGAGGCAGTGGCGGGGGTGGAAGTGTTCGCGGTGGCGTTCCGGCGGGCGGCGCGGCGGCGGTGGGCGGGGAGGTCGGCGCCTGGGTCTCCCCGCGCTGAGAAGCTTATAGTTGTGGGTGTGGAGGCACTCGAGGTCGTCGAGGCGTGTGCGTGCTTCCCCCTGCTCGCGAGCCGGTGCGAGGAGAAGAACTCGGGTGCTAGGCGCGCGGCGGACTGGGCGGCAGCGGCGGGCCTGTTCGGGTCAGGGCGCAGGCCGGCGGCCGTGGAGACGAGACGCCGGCCGGAGATGGACGCGCTGGGCGCGTGCCCCTGAACCTCGCGCCGCGCCCTGGACGACAGGAATCTACTGCTATCGCAGCATCTCAACGGTTGTGGGGGTGGTGCCCGCGGGGCCAGGAGGACGACCCGTGGGACGGAGCGGATGCTAGAAGCCGCGGTTGCCGGACGTATCATTGTTTCCGGGTCATGGCTTTGTGGCGGTTGGGAAGGGGAGAGAGGTCGTGCTTAGCTCATGTCCAGGGGGGAGGACGGAACGGGCGTTTGGGACGGGGGATATCAATTGAATGTTGGGTCGGACGCGCGCCCCGTGAATCGGTTCAAGAAGTCACGATGAAGGCCTCGATGGTTCGCCCAAAAAAACGATCATGCAATGTTCCTGGTGTTCGGGGAAAATCCGGAAATTCGCATGCGACCCACCTTTTTCGTATCGAGTTACAGCATTTTTTGAATCGTACTTATTACCATTGACCCGCAAGCGGGGTGGGTGGGTAATAATAGCTGAGTTCCATGGTCCTGGTTGGCGGATAGTTAGCTGTTCTGGGTGTGCATAAACGATAATTCATGCTGTGTTTCGGGGTAATCGTACTAAAGGGTCCGGGGCCGAAGAGCGGAGGAGCGCGGGCAAGAGCGGGGTACGAAAGCGAGGCACAAGCAAGATAGCAGTATACGCGTATGCAGACCGCATGATCGTCCTCCGTATCGGCGTCGGGCAAACTCCGGCCGAAAATACACCCCGCATTGGTGTACGGAGTAGCTGGCTGCTTGCGGAGGTGTGGACTAGCCGGAATCTCTCTGCATTACCCCCGCTCCACCCAGATGTCAGAGAAACTGATTCTAGCTGGCCAGAGCCACGGTAGGTCTCCACTCCCCCGGCTCGTAGGAGACGATATTAGCTGTACAAGCATGCGGACGTGAGGGGGGGCTGCGCGGGGGGCGGATACCGGACCAGCTGGGGCCAATTTGGTGGAGCTCTCTGGCCCAAGCGAGAGAGTACTTGTAAGTGAGTGTGAGTTTGGCCCAACGACCCAATGATAGGTGTTGGTGGGCTGGTGGACATCTGGGCCGGATTAGTAGGCCGGGTACTCCGTATGCTTGTACTCGTACTCGTTAGACTGCGGGGCACCGACATGCCCGTCTCCTCTCTCCTCCTCCTCTCCCCCATCGTACGAGTATATTAGTACATCTTGCCCCTGGTCGTGTCCCCTCATCACCATCGTGAAGTTAATCTCTAAAACCACTTCTTCCACATCACCACCAACAGGACTTTTAAGCCTTTTTTACTGCTCTAGCGCATTTCTTTCCTTGGACAGTGTGCCCCTTGTAAAACACGCCTTTATCAGAGAGAAGAACAAGTAAGAACCCGGAAAAGATGGCCACTCTTCTGTCCGCGCTCTGCGCCAACACCCGCCTCGACTGCGACACCATGGACCTCGACTTCGCCAAGGAGTTTGGCCCCTTTGCCGACTGCACCTCCAATCAGGTAATAACAGAACACATGCATTCCTAAACACTCCAACTCCTCTTTATCCGCTGGTATTTCGCACCCGTAGAACGACAAGACAAACTAACAACATCCTCCAAAATAGGCAATCTCGTACGGCGAGGCGTCCAAGACTGGCCCAGACGGGAAGTACGCTCATGAGGAGTTCATCAAGGAGGCGGCCGAGTGGGCGAAGAAGGCCGTCTCGGGGCCCCAGGCAGCCGGCGACTCGATGGAGACCCTAGCGGTGGAGTATCTGGTACAGCTCTCGGCGTTTCCCCATGTCCTCACTAGATTTATGCTGATGGGAAGCGAGATAGGTCGTCCGACTGCTCCTGCGGTTCGTGGAGCACTTGAGTGGCTACGTTCTTCTCCAGATCAACCCCAAGTACGGCTACGACACTGAGAAGACCGTAGCGACCGCGGAGAGTAAGTTCAGCCGTCTGTAATATCTTCTATATGAACGACGCGGGGGGGAATCATGCGAAAGAGAAACAAAGAACGGAAAGAAATGATGTGTACAGAAGATGGGACTTGATTTTTGCTGACCAGTCCAGGAATTGTCGCCATGACGCGGGAGATCGACCCCAGCTTCGACGTCAAGCGTCTCTGCTTCAAGGTCGTCTCCACCTGGCCCGGTCTCTCCGCCTGCAAGATCCTCGAGGGGAAGGGCATCGCGACGCTGGGGACGGCGCTTTTCTGCATGGAGCAGGCGTCACTGGCGGGACACATGGGGTGCACATACATCTCGCCGTACTATAATGAGCTCAAGGTTCACTTTGACAAGGAGTGAGTTCCTCCCTTGTTCTCTTTACCTCCCTTACCCTCCTAAGCCCCAAGCCAGTATACAGCAAATAGTACCTTTCCTCACCGAAATAAACCCAACAAAATGAGACAAGACAACACAGACTTACTGACTGCACCCCCCAGCTTCACCGATACCAACAAAGCCTCCACGCTCTGCCGCGACGCAACGGCCTACTACTCCGCCCACCACCACAAGACCGAGGTCAAGGCCGCCTCCTTCGTCCACCCGGACGAGGCCATGCACCACGCCGGCGTCGACTCCATCACCCTATTCCCGGACATCATCCGCACCCTCAAGGCCACGCCCGCCTCCAGCATGACGCCCGCCGAGATCGGCAAGTTCATGACCCCGCCGACCATCTCGCCCATCCCCGGGTGGAAGGCGTACGAGGAGGCCGCAGAGGGGCGGGACGCCTGGGAGGCGGCATTCAAGGCGAGCGGCGGCGGTGAGAACGCGAGGAAGCTCGCGGAGGCCATCGCTGCTTTTACCAAGGCGCAGGATGATCTGGAGGAGCTGGTGAGGAAGGTTGCTGCGTAGGGAGGAGAATCTTATTTTTTTTCTTTAAGTTTCATGGGTAGCGATTTACAAGTTTTCGTCCCTTGAACCCATTTATATACACATTATGTGTGAATCTACTTTGAATTCGATCTCTTATTATCGGCGATGGTAAATAATGGCTAACATGCTAGTAAATGGGTGTTTACTAACGATGAGTAGAAAAAGAGACTGAGGGAATGTATGAAGAACACATAATATACCCATCCCTTAGAGAATTCTTGTAAGTCAGTTGCGGACCATCGAAGGCATATGTAGTCATGCATCTTCATGTACTACTTACTACCCGGCCTCTCCCTTGGTTGCTTCCCATGGACGAACTCACCATCGACACAACATTCCAGCCAACCACATCCGCTTCACAACCATCTTCTTCCCCTTCCCCCCCCCAAGTCCCCATCTTCTTCGGCAATTCTCTTTCCCCCGTCGTTCTCAACCTTGGCCATATCTTGATACTACTGACTCCATATACAAATCAGAGATAAGATGTGCTGTTCCTCACGTATACCCAGCTACTCACAGCATCTGGACCGTACCATAGGATTGTTTTAAAACAACGGGATAGCTGAGAGTCATGATTCTGTTCTCATACCTTTATATCACCTTTCCCACCTGATAATTTTTCTTCTTCTTTCGCTTCCATTTTTATTCATACTAGATAGATTCTCGCCTAATTCCGGCCACGGAGGTTGAAACCACGAAGCCCACCCTCCCCCTTTTTCTCAGCCCGAGCACCTTCTATCATTGCCCTCCCCCCCTCCGACACCCCGGATCCGGGACGGGACCGGGCTCCTCTCCCTTCCCTTCTCAACTTCCCCTTTGTCTCCAAACCCCCCGGCCGGATCCGTCAGCCCCAACCCCCTAACGCTTGCACCTGACCCTTAACTCTTCCCGGCTCAAGCTCTTCGCATTCTCGAAGCCCCCCCGCCTCAAGCCCCAAGCCCCAAATCTATCGACACAAGTACATCTGCGCCACCATTGGAAACAGAGAGAGATAATGGCCCTCTCCCCCTTTCAGACCAACTCTTCCTCTATTGTGAGCGTTGGCTTGAATAATTTCTTTGTTCCCTCCTTCGGATCCTCCCAGCACGTTCCTCATTGGCGGTTTGGAATGCTTGTGCGATGCTGCGGCCAGAGTAGGCACCGCGTATCCTGGAATGCCCCCCTTCCATTGTTGGAACCTGCTTATTGTGTTGTTAGTTTTCCGTGTCGCGGGAAGGACCCTGGGATGGTCCTATTGAATCTCATAATAAAGCCGTAAGTGATCCCGTCTTGACGATGACGATCTCTTCCCCTTTAACCTCTCTCCTTACTTACATACTATACGCCCTTATTCTCTCATCATCTCCTTGGTTGATTGATGCCCAGCGCCTGACATACTTGATTATCACTCACTCTCGGTCGCGAACATCATCACTCCCGACCGAGGGCACACGGTGATACCTTCAACCCCCTCTCCTTAACAACACATTCACTACCAACCTCAGCACCTCACCTTTCCCCACTAAGCACTCCCACTCTGACACCTCGACGAGAGTAGTAGCCCCGTCAATGACGTCCGGCGCCGATGCGGTCCCGGCGAGATGGGACCCCCTCATAACCCCAAACCAGCCTAAATGGGTCGCCCAAACCTCCATCTTCAGGTCCCTCCTCGCCCCCACCTCCCGCGAGACCATCCACTCCATACTCCAGAACCACTTCACCCGCAGCGAGCGCCTCCTCGCCCTCCCCGCCACGGCGCCCGACTACCTCGTCGCCGCACAGGACGAGAACGCGGCCCGCTACCGCAGGCTCCTCCAGGGCAGGTTCCGCGGCGTGGAGGACGACGCCGTCACGAGGTTGACGATGCTCTACTTCGGCATGCCGGCCGAGCCGCTGATGTACGGCCTGTTCAAGGCCGTCGACGAGGACGTAGAGATGCTGGACGGCGCCGACGCGAGGATTTATGAGGTCACACCGCCGCTGCATTTCTTGACGGCCCATGATCGAAGGAACTGGGGCAGGGATGAGCTGAGGGGTGCGTAAACTTCCCCCCCCCCCCCTCTTTCCCACTCTCGGAGACCAGCCGTTTCTCCTTCGTTTTTTTTTTTCTTGCAGTTTGGGGATTTGGCTAACGTGAATAATAGGCACGGAGGCACCCTTGAGTTACATCCCCGTCCCGGCTGCCCACGCCGAGGCCCTAAAGTCGGGTGCCAGGCTAGAGGAGGCAGAGGAGGGTGGTAGGTACGGCACGCCCCCGAAGTTTCAGTCCTCGCTCCGGGGCGGTGGCGAGGTCGACTCCGATGACGAGAGCGAGGAAGAGTGCACTATAATTAAGAAGGAGAGCTCCTCCCCCGTAGCCCATGTCCAGACAGCCCCAGGTTACGACCAGGACGACACAAGCGGCGACCAGGACCAGGACCAGACGACGGAAAACTACTTCAAGAACGTTAGAATTGTGAGCAAGACGCAGTACCGCCTGTACGGCTACCAGGGCTCGGTCATGTTCAGAGGAACGGGATCGGACCTCGACCGGGCCGTCCGCCGCCTCCTGAGCCTGACCACCGCCGATAACCCAAAGATCAAGCTGATAAACTTCAACATAAACCAGCCCAGGGACGGCCTGGACGTCCAGTACGAGCGCTTCAGGGTGAGACTCCCCCTCCTGGACGGGGGCTTGGCCATCCGTAGGCTGGCCAGGCACTGGACCGTCAACCCCAAATCCCACGAGAACTGCTGCGCGTTGTTCGTGTGTCTGGAGCACGAGCCTGATCCCAGGGCTTTTGCGCCCTCGGCCGAGCATATGGCTCAGCTGGTCGCGATTGCAGACAGCCCGGAATTGGAGCACGACACAGCCCTGGCCTACTCGCGCGTCCCGCGGGAGATGGGGCCGCGCCCGGAGTTGACATACGGGAGGAACCTGTACGCCATGTACATGCGGACCGCCATGCAGCTCGTCCTCGGCAGGATGAACGAGCCCGGAGAGAACCACATTGGCGTCAGAGTACACGACAACGCGGCGGTGCAACGCGAACAGGCAAAGGCGTGCTACGGCGGGCTCACGGTTCCCGCGGAGGTCTACAGTGGCCTGTCCCGGTCGGTTGGCCGCGACAATTTCTGGGCAGTGAGTACCGAGATACTGAGCGATGACTGCATCGCGCTGTGCATGCCCGGCCTCGAGAAGGTTAGGTCGCGCGACTACGAACTCGTGTACGACTCGAATATACAGACGATTCCCCAGTCGAAGGACCCCCGGGTCCGCCACGAGAGCCTCAGTCAGCTCCGCTTCAAGAACGCCTTCCTCGCCGTCGAGGGAATGCTGTACGGGGCCTTGTCGGACGTGGAGAGGACCCGCCTAAGATGCTTCGAAGTAGAGTGCGGTTACACCGCATGGGAGCGAAGTGCGGATGGTAATGGTAGCGACACCGTAATCCTCGACTACTTTGCCGCCAATCCCGATCCCGCACAGCCAGACGTTCCCCCAGAGTGGGCGAAGCCACTCGCCAATTTCCTCCAGAAATCACAAGCAGCCGGCCACAGATTCTTCATCCTGCGCCCCAAGTTCGAGAAATACGACCTCGTCCCTAGCTGGGGGATACCTAAGGGCAGCAAGGCCCAGGACTGCAAGGACGACCTGGCTCTGGAGCGGACGGGCGAGGAGACCCTGGAGGCGTTCCGCGGCCTCATCGATAAGATGCTGACCAAGACGCCTCACCCCAGCATCACGGCCCCCATAGAACACAGGAACCTATGGATCGTTGTCGAATGTGTGCCCCTCAAGGAGGAAGCCTCGCCCGTGAAGTGGGTAGTCTTGCCCGAGACCGACCTTAACCCCAGAGATTGGAACTCTCTCATCAAAGAATGGTCTTTCTGTGAAAGGCTCGTCGTGTCCCTGTCTCTGGATGGGGAGGCGGATTTCACCCGCTCAATAGACGAATCGATCCCCTGGGGCCCACGGTACGGGGACGTCGGCATGGTCAATTTTCGCCGAAAGATCTGGACGGAGGAACCTAGCACCGCCACCGCACCGCCGGCCACGCCACCTCCTGCCACGGCCGGCCCGAGTGCCGCCACGGAACGCCCGGTGACCACCACCTCGGCGAAACAGCCGAGCTGCTTTGACGGGGGCCCGTTTCCCAAGATCCCGGTGACTTCCCCCCCGCGGGAGCCGATCCTCCGCACCGGCGGCCCCAACATCTCGATGGTTACCACACGGGTCTTGACGCCAACGGATCAGCAGCGCCTCCAGGAGGCCCTCTACGCTACCCGCAATGTGCAGCTCCGCCGAGCGCTCAGATGTCATTACAAGGACTGCACATTCACCGTCGCCGCCGACGAACAGGAGGCCATGCAGATGCATCTCCAGGAGATGCACGTCGTGGACCGGTGCCCGTGGTGCAACTCTACGGTCTTCGCCCACATGAGCGTCGATGACAGGCACAAGCACATGGTACGGGAGCACAGGCATATACTTGAGGGACTTGCCAACCAGGCGGACCCGACCAGGAAGCACGGCATGAAGGCGCCTAAGGAGAAGAAGGCCAGGGACCATGTATCGGCAGCAGCAAGCGAACGCCAGGAATCGGCGGCGAGGAGGCGGGCAGAGGTGAACCGACCACAGCCGAAGATGGAACGTATGGTCCCGAGGGCCCCCGAGCGGGCAGCGGCAGACGAGCACGCGTATTCCTTCTGCGACCGGTGCGGCAGGGACCACACGAAACTCACCGACGAGGCGGACCGCGAGTGGCACGACCGCATCTGCGTGCCGCGGGCACCGAACGCCGGTGAGTACAAGTTCTGCGGCCGCTGCGGCGCGCGTGAGTGGGAGACGCGGGAGCTGTCGCATCGGAACGAAGGCGATCAGTTCCAGTGGCCCCACCACTGTGCACCCGAAGATGGCGACGCATTCTGCGTCGGCTGTGGGATTTCGACGCGCATCTTGGGTGGGCAAGACAAGTTTGCCCACCACGTGGAGCACTGCAAGGGTTTCTCGGGCAAGATGAGTGAGTTCTGTCCCTACTGCCGCGTATCCCTGGGGTACATACGGGATTGGAAGGTGAGGGAAAAGCATATTATTACCTGCCTCGCCACCATCCCTACGGACGAGGACGGGCTTGCCACCGAGGAGGGAGCATTCAATGTGGCATCCACAGTGAGGCCGTACTCGCTATATCTGCCCCGGATGTGGGTGCAACCGGGCCCCCAAGCGGAGGAGGATCTCTTCTATTCGGGATGGCGCGCAGATATGCGGCCGGAGAGCCTCAACTTCAACCGGAACGCATCGGGTCCCCCGCTCCGTCCTAATAGGCGCACATGGGATAAGGGACGGAAACACGAGGATAATGTGACGCATGTGAACGATCTGATCGATCAAGGCCAGCCTCCACCACGCGCGCGCTCAGAGCCGCCACCAGAGGACTCGGGGAAGAAGCGACCGGCGGAAGGTGAGGGGCAGACGGCGCAGAAGAAGCAGAAGACCCCAGATCACAGCATATCCTCCTCGGATGCCTCAGAGATTGTGAACAGCCCAAACCAACCCCCGAAGGGGACGACCCCTCATCCTGAACAGACACCAACAGAGAAGACGCCGGGGCAAAAGCCTTCCCCCGCTGCAAAAAGCAAGGACGCTGCACCGACAGCAGAGAAGAGTGGGTCAAATAAGGCCCAGACGCCGGAACGGGAGCAGGGCCCAGCCCCGGCGGCAGAGGAGGGCGCAGTAAGTGAGGACCAAGGAGGAGCTCTCATAAGGCGCCGCAACTCGCCAGTTTGGGATTGGGTTCTTGGAGAACAACAAGACCCCGAATTCGTTCCGTTGGCCGGAATGTACTGCTCTCGGTGCCTAAGAAGGGTGCCAGGTGGTAAGCAGGTTCCGAGGGAATCTGATCCAAGCTGGAGGGAGCAGTTCGAGGTAAGATTATCTCTCCAACCCCATGCCGTCAGGGAGGACAGGGCGCATTTCTAGAGAAGGAGAAACGCTAACAACAAGGGCGATAGGCACACATGGACCCGAATAGGAGCTGCCGCATCCGAAGGGCAGCCGGTCACGTTGGCAGGGGTAGGGGCCTAAATAACGCGCCTGAAATCGGACTTCCTAACCGAAGCGGCTGGCTTATGGAGCCGGACGTCAAGGGGAAGCTCGGGGTGATTAAGGCTGAGTTTAAGCGTAAGTATCCGCTGTACGCCAGGACGGTCTACCCGATGGATGGCAAGTGCACAAACTCCGTCTGGCGCGAAGATCCGAACAACCCGATGAACGAGGAGAACTGGACACGGCCGTGGCCGCCATGGTCGGGTACAGACCGAACGCTGTGGCCCGATCTAGACGAGGACCCGGGTGAGGGAGTAGTCGAGGCCCCGGCCGGCCCGGAGGTTCGTGAAGAGGGGAATGGTGAAGAGGAAGCCGGGGACACGGAGTATAGGCCGGGAGTGAATGATGAGCAGGAGGGTGATCATGATCTTGATTCGGGCGACGAGGAGGTGCCGACGGAAGAGCAGGTGGAAGTGCAAGGAGGAGGAGGAGCTTCCGGAAAGAAGAAGCTGGCCAAACCCACTGTTAAGGACAATGACGGGGTGTGGCACGACCAGGGGGAAGTGCACTCAGAGGATGAGGAGCCTCATCCCGAGGAGGTGAGGGCCGATGCTCTAGGGGAGGAGGGACAGCCAAAGAAGAAGAGGCCAGGACCGGCGCCGGCACCGGTACAGCCACCAGAAGAGGCATCGAAAAAGCCACTGAGAAAGATCATTGCTAAGAGCAATGGCAAGACGTATCGCGACGGGAAGGTAGTGAACTCGGACGAGGAGGAGTCGAATCCGAAGGAGATGAGGGCCGATGCCGTAGATGCCGCGGGAGACGGCGGCAAGCCAAAGCGGAAGAGGAAGAGGACGGAGAAGGCGATGGCCAATGACGCCGCGGCGACCAAGCGGAAGAAGACGGAGGACCCCGCTGGGGAATGATGCCCCGGTGACTGTTCCGGCAGGTGCCCCGGGGGTTTGGGCAAGTGCCATAAGCGCGGTCGCCCCAACAATACCCGAAAGGAGTGATGTGGATGGGTGGAGTGTGAGCGGATAGATGGCGATGGCTGGCGTTTGGGGATCTCAAGGTCTTTTGACTGCGTCCTGCTTTGGTTAGATTAGATTAGAATTGCTTGGTAGAATTGCTTCAGCCTTTGCTTAGAGGAGCTATTGAGTCTTCTCTTCTTTTCTGTCTGTAGTCAATTCGTCTGGGAACGCAAGTACAAGTATTGCGCGCTTGACCGATACCAACCAGGACAAGGAGAGGATTTGTATACAAGCGCGTTTCTTTCCAATGATACTCTGATAAACACATGCAACGTCTGCGTTCTCGGGCGGATTCGGAGTACGTTATTCTCCCGGTCAGTTTCGTCCTCCGTATCGGTCCTCCGCATTGGCATTGCAGTTCTTCAACCTAGAGCGCGCGAGTAGACACAGGTTCCCCAGGCCGACAACTTTGTCTATCATGGCGATCGCTGGTGACCAAGATGGGAAGGTCCTGGATGAGAGGGCGTCGAGGATGCCCGAAATCTCCGGCAAGCCGCATCGGGGGCGGGCGGAAAGGACTGGTAATTGACCACTGGGCCAATCCCATCCCTGCAGCATGCCGCCGCCGGGCTGGGCCGGCAACATCCGAGTCCTGAACCTGTGCCACCGGCTGGCATTTGCCCCGTCGCGGATGGGTTGGGCGCGCCTTTCTC
Organism: Cephalotrichum gorgonifer; assembly: GCA_900312665.1. Classification (NCBI taxonomy): domain Eukaryota; kingdom Fungi; phylum Ascomycota; class Sordariomycetes; order Microascales; family Microascaceae; genus Cephalotrichum; species Cephalotrichum gorgonifer. The sequence goes on from ONZQ02000015.1 coordinate 113,299, forward strand.
CGTTCCGGAGCTGCGCGAGTCCAGAGCGGATAGGGAATACCTATGGCCAACGTTTGTGACTACAAGTAGTACTCGTACTTACTACTCGTACTCGTTTCTGCGGCGGTGAAAAACCTGTCGTGTGACTCAATGTGGACGTCCTCGATTCTGTGCGGACGTATGTCCCCTGGTCACGACGCCCAATAAACCGCGGGTCCCGGTCGGGTTTGGGCCAGCCAGGTACAAGTACGAGGTACGTACCTATTACCCCTACGCCTGGGTGAACATGGTAGGACCGCTCAAGCAGGATGCTTAGGGACGGCAACCATCGGATCAACCCTTAATATTGGAACTCCAGCTTGAATGAAAGCCCAGCTTCCTAAGGTTGGTTGCTTATAATCGGCTTAACGCGGCCGGATGCTCATCGCCCGTCCCGGTCCGTGCCTGCCATATTCGGGATATCTTAGTTGCTTCGTTGCCATACTTGTGCAATGTAGACCCCCAAAACTACTCGTATATGGTAAGGGGCGTGCCTTGTCAGGGTGGAGCCGTTGTTCCACAAGTTTGAGTCAGGCGAGGGGACTCAGGGGGGCGCTCCAGTACTAATAATAACTAATGCCTGAGCGCGATCTGAGGGTCAACAATGGCACTATTACTGAATGGGCGACACAAAAATACCCTGAGAAGAACAAACGCGTGCGAAATAATAAGTGGGCCCCGTTGACTGCAAGAGGTCAGCTCTTGCCTTTTATGGCCTCTTCCCTGCCCATGAGTGGTGGTGGCGGCGGGCGTCGCTCCTTCGTTTTTCGTTGTCCGTCATGTGCTCCTTCGTTCTTTCTCCCTCTTTCCCTGCCCATGACGATTTTCCTTTGTTCTCCTCGACCCAAGACATCCCCAACCATTGCATGTTCGCTCGGTGTTCATAGCTCATAGCGCAACCCAAAACCCACGACTGCGACTGCGACCACACCGCCGCCTGTCCCCATCGCAGCTCTGACACATGGTTGCTGGCGCTGGGCAGCTTGTACTACTACCACACTCATCTCACCGACTCGGTCTGTGCAGGATCGTGACCCTGGAGCTGGTCACATGAGACTCGCCCCTTTCCTTTTGTTGAGGCCTGCGACTCAGTACCAAGCTGATAATTACCTCTACTCGTCCATTTCATCCACGGCGGGGGATTCGGGATTGGGGGGGTTGAGATTGGTCCTTGTACCATCAGGCAGAAAACCACGACTTGTAAATAAAAATGCCGGCGAACGACAGAGCATGCGCCCTTCTACGTAGAGGGGGAAACTTACACATCTGGACCGGCTGGTCGCCGCGCACCAGCTTTACCCACCTCATAAACACCACCTCGAGACGAAGGCGGTATCACTCCACCTCCACCCCTACCGGACCGGCAAACCACGTCCAAACGACATGGAACAACAAATGGAGACGGAATCCGAAGCTGGCGAATCAAGGCGCCATTGCGGCCGGATCTATCCTCTCTATACTAGCACTCACGTTCTTTTTCTCCACGCCCGTTCGCGCCGACCACGCCCCCCAAGAAAATTCAGAGACAGGGGTGGACCGCCGGGACCCTAGCCTGCCCAGATTCAGGATTTCCGAGATCAAGAAGCACGATGGCGACTCTAGCAGCCCATGGGTCACCTACGAGGACAAGGTCTACGACATAACCGACTGGGTCCCCGCCCATCCCGGTGGCGAGGTCATCCTCCGCGCCGCCGGTGGCAGCGTCGATCCTTACTGGAACATCTTCGTCATCCACAAGGAGCCCTACATCAGGGAGATCCTCGAATCCTACCTGATTGGCTTTGTGGATATCGCTGACCTCGTCGACGGAAAGATCCCCCAGGATGAGATCGAGGACCCCTTCATGAGCGACCCCCCGCGGCACCCGGGCCTCATCACGCTGACGAGCAAACCCCGTAACGCTGAGACGCCGGGGGATGCGCTGGCCGACCATTTTATAACCCCGACTGACCAGTTTTACGTCCGGAACCACATGTGGGTGCCAAAGGTGGAGGGCTCCGGCGCCAACCACGTCGTGACGATCGAGCTGCCCGATGGAGAAACCAAGACCTACACCCTCGCCGAGCTCAGGGAGAAGTTCCCTGCCTACAAGGTCACCGCAACGCTTCAATGCTCCGGCAATCGGCGGAAGCACATGACGGCCGAGGGCCTGAGGACGAACGGCCTCCAGTGGAATGTCGGTGGCATCTCCTCGGCCGAGTGGGAGGGTGTACGGCTCGCGGACGTACTGGCGGATGCGGGATTCCCCGTGCAGAGGGCGCGGGACGGGGAAGACACCGACGCGAAGCACGTGTGGTTCTCAGGGCTCGAGGCCTACGGCTCCTCAATACCCCTCGAGACGGCCGTGGACCCCCGCGCCGATGTCCTCCTTGCCTACGGCATGAACGGTGCTCCGCTGCCGAGGGACCACGGGTTCCCGTTGAGAGCCCTGGTCCCAGGCACCGTGGCTGCACGGTCGGTCAAGTGGCTCAGCAAAATCGTGCTATCGGAAGAGGAGAGCCCTGCGCAGTGGCAGAGGAAGGACTACAAGTGTTTCGGACCGAATGAGGCGGGGAAGGAGGATTGGGAGGAGGCGCCCGCCATTCAAGAGATGCCGGTCACGAGCGCCATTAGCTCCGTCAAGGTGCAAGGGGGAGAAACCGAGAAGAGTTCTGCGACCGTGCAGGGGTACGCCTTCTCCGGCGGCGGACGGAAGATTGTGAGGGTGGATATATCCCTCGACAACGGGCGGACGTGGGACCAGGCGAGCCTCGTCGACGACTGCGAGCCGGGCGAGGGGGAGACGGAGTCGAGGTGCAAGGGCAGGAAGAGCTGGGCGTGGCAGAGGTGGCGGTACGAAGGGGAGCTACCGCTGAACGAGGTCAGGAAGGGGAAGAGGTGTTCGACTGTCGTGGTGAAGGCGACGGACGAAGCGTATAATTCCCAGCCTGAGTGGAACGCGGGGATATATAATTTGAGGGGCAACCTCGCGACGGCGTGGCACAGGGTCGTCGTCTGCGGGGGGGAGTGTACAAGTAAGAAAGCGTGAAGGAGAGAGGGAAAGGGGCGCTCAACAGCACAGCTTGCATGGCATCGTCTCAACGACGGATATTGATCTTATTTGTTTTGGTTTCACAGGGGGTGTTTGGCATTTGGGAGCTTACACTATACAGATAGATGGATAGGAGGGTGGCCGGAATCGAGCCAGAATACATGTAATTCACTAATTCATCTCTTGATGAGGTGTATCCCTCACGAACGGCCCCAAAAGAAAAGTGAAATAGTATCGCTTTCCTCGAAGTTCCATTCCATGGTGCATACAAATACAGATACAGTTGCTGCGGGTTTCCTCACTCTAGTAGCAAAACAGGCTTTCGCCTTAACTCCCGAACCCAAAAGACTCATTACCACCTTCCTTTCCCGCTCCCCACCTCCCCAACTCACTTTCTCCCACTCCCAATTCCCCATCCCACTTTATTCCACTACAACCCTTTCCTCCCCCCCGCTTCCACGCCTCCCCCGAGAGAAAAAAAGGAAAGGGGGGTTTCTACCGGAAGTCCTTCACCTTCCGGGCTAGCAGCCGCACGTTATCCACAAACGACTCCACTAGCTCGGGGTACTTGTGCGGCTCCTGGTTCATCAGCCGCCTCCCCTGCTCCACGACGATCCCAGGGCTGAGCTCCACCTCCAGCTCATGGTCTTTACTGTTCGGTGGTGCCTGTTGTAAGATTCCTGTTAGCCTTTCCACCCTGTTTTCGAATCGTACCAAAAAAAAAACAAGAACAAAGTAAAAAAAAAAGATGGACAGGAAGACGAAACTTACCCCCGGCGCAGACGTCGTCACCTGTGTCAAGTCAACCTGGATACTCCCCTGGGCATAGCTCAGCCTATCCTTCTGCCTTCCCCCCGCCCCTCCTCCGCTCCCCTGCTCCAGCTCCTCCGCGGACCCGGGCCAGTCCATCTCCAGGTTGATGCTGATCCTGCAGTCCACCGGCGAGTTCGGCATGTGTATGTGCATGTCCGCCACCCTCGCCTTCACGATCTTCGCCAGCACCTCGTTGGTGCGCTGGTCGTACGTCACCCGCGCCCTGGGCGGCTGCCTCGCCCGCATCAGCGTGCGCACGCACGCGGGGAGGAGATCGCGCTGGGAGGGCGTCATCTCGAACCACTTGTCCACCTCGCGCCGGTGCTTGTAGTGGACCTGGACCCGGTGGCCTGCCTCGGGGTTGCGCGGGTCGGTTTGGAGGACCATGTTGTTCAGGTAGTTGTTCAGTCCCTTGTGCTGGGCCTAGAGGAGTAAGAAAAAAAAGGTTAGTATATGGTTAAGAAGGCATGTAGTCGAGATGCCTGTCTCTGAGGGAGAAGAAAAAATACTCACCTCCGTCATGCTACTCTTGAAAGCCAGTCTCCCCTTGTCCTCGAGCACACACTCCGTGGTGGCCATGAGCGAGACCCTCTGGTTCGTGTCCTTGTCCCGGAGCGTACCCAGCTTCGCCTCGATCTCGAAGTCGATCCCGAGGCTCGCAATCTCGTTCGAGTCTGGGTTATTAATGACATTAAGGAATAAGAAGTCCGCCACCGCCTTGTTGATCTCGTCGAGTGGTTTGAGGTTCGCGATCGTGGGTTCCCAGGGACCCAGTATCGACTTTATTTCCGCGTTGGGGTCTATTAGGGCCGGAGCGGCCGCGGGTCCGGGCCCGGGTGGTCCTGCCGGTGGAACTGGAACCCTCGAGGCTTCGGGGGACGCGTGCCTGCTCTGTTGCCTGGCCACATGCCCCCGTCCGTTGACGGGAGAAGCGACCGTACGAGCGGCGTTCGCATGGGTTTTCTTCCGAGGAAGTTCGAAATTAGGGTGCTTGAGTTTGGTGGTGTTGGTGGTGAAGGCGGCCCAGGGCGGCGGCTCGGCGTACCGCCTCGGCTTCGGCTTCCTCTTTTCCACGACGGGTGATGCGGAGGGCCGGGAGCCGCCCAGGTCGGAACGAGCGGCAGCCTGGTGAGGCGTGGTCGGCTCGGCCCTTCCGTTCACACCGCTGGACTGGCGCGGCCGAACCTCCCTCCGATTCACATCCTCGTCGGTGTCTCTATCGTCCATCTTCCGTTTCGCAGGCGTCATGGCACGGTCGGTCTGCATGGGGGTCGGCGTTGCCAACCGCTGAGATTCGACGGCGGAAGGCATGGTACGGGTGGGCGGATCGCCTGGTAGACCGGGGGCGTGTGTCTTTGGGCTCACGCTGATGCTGTGTTCACGATCACCCCCAGGTTGGGATGCTGGAAGCTCGGTGTTGTGCTGAATGGGAGAGGTTTGGGTGCTCGATATTCGACTTGGCATCCCGGTTGGGGGACCCGGTATGGATGGTGATTCCCGGGGCGGTGGTTGCTGTTGAGAATGTGATTGTGGCTGCGATTGAGGTTGTGATTGAGGTTGTGGTTGTGGTTGCAGTTGCGGTGGTTGTTGGGGAATAGTGGGTCCAACCGACGGCATTCTCTGCGAATGTGGACTAGAAGGGTGGGTAAAGCCCGCCGAAATATCCATGGACTGGCGTGCACTCGCGGGTGCTTGAACCACGGGCGGCTGCGATGGTTGCCTGTTGAATGGCAAGGACGGCCTGCCAGCTACGATAGGACTCCTTTGTAGCGGTGCAGGCTGCTGTTGCTGCGCCTGCTGATGGAATGCCGACGAGCCGAATGGCGCGTGCTGGCTCTGAGCAGAGGTGGGCGTCGACGAGGTCGTGAGCGACTGGATTGACTGGGATCGTTGATGGTAAGGGTTCGAGCCTCCTGGTGCTCCTGGGGTGGAAGGTGTCTGCACTACTGGGGATTGTAGGTACGGACCACCAGGGCCGATGGGACCGCCTTGCTGGGACTGCGACCCATAGCCTTCGCGGCCGGATGGATGGATGTTCGGTGGCGGATATTGCATGTGTTGCTGTATCGGGCTCGCCATCTCTGTCGGTGTGTGTGCACCCGAGAAGTAGCCCCCGCCTGGTGCGCCCTGAGCGACCGGTAGGGGGGTAGTCGAGGCGCGGGCAAAGCTCGGCGGAGGTCTAGGCGCGGTGGCGGGAGATCGCTGGTCGGGGTACGCGGGCCCTGGGATGGATGGAGGTCCCGGGCGAGGTGGGTATTGCGCGGGCGATTGGTAAGGCGACTGGACTGGGTATGGCATCGACTGCTGTCGCTGGGGAGGGTGGGGATAGTCGGGATGGGGGCCTCTGCTTGGCGAGGGCTGGGTCGGGTGCGCGTAGTCGGAGAAGTATGACTGCTTCGCTTGGGACGGCGTAGAAGGCGACTGGGCTGGCTGAGGCTGATACTGGGGATGAGGAGGTAGCGGTGGTTGTTGTGTTCCTCGAGGAGGTTGTTGCGGTTGTTTCGGAGTAGTCGCCGGCGGCGGCGCCGGGGGCCGTCCGCCATTATCGGCGGTATTTAGTATCCCTCTGAGGTCCATTTCGATCACGGCTCGAGGCCCTCTCCCATATTATCTCTCCTCGCGTTGATATCGCCTCTGGTACCGGGTTTGACAGACCCAGGCAGACGTACACGTCGCTGACGAAGCTGACGAGTGCGCGCTCGTCGGGTATAGGATTAGATGGGATGCGGGTGTCGGGCTCGGTATGATAGCTTCTTTTCCACCTCTTCCACTTTTGGCAACGAGAGGTCTAGACCCCTCTGATATCGAGGAGTTAGATAGCGATAATGGAGGAGATCGGAGGAGCTTAGTAGAGCGGAGGGCGACGGGAGTCGAACGGGCGGACGGAGCGAGATAGCGCCTGGCACTGGGCCCAATTGTGCGGGCTGGCGGGGTGTCGCCTATTGGTAGTTGATGGAGCGAGGGCGATCGAGACGCAAGGAGGCTGGCGGCCGATCGGATCTAGTAGTATTTCGTAGCGTTGCGCAAAGGGAGGAGCGAGCTCGAGATCATGACGCGGCTGGCGACAAGCATCATAAAAGGGCAGAAGTAATTTGGCGACGTGGTCAGTGCTTAAGATGAAGGGCGACGCGCGCGCTCGGAGACAGGGCTAATAGACAGAATAATGCTCTGTAGGCGATGACGATTATGCCACGGGATCCATATGGACGACTTGGGTATTAGCGATGTGATAGTGATGTCGTTGCCGTGGTCGTGGTGCTGGACGTGGACGTGGCAGGCGAGGTGCCAAACGAAAAGACAAATGGGGAATATTCAGAGCTGCAACCTGTCGCTGATCGCATGGGTCCGCGCAAACAGACGGGCATCTGGCTTTTCTTCCTTTCCTTTTTCCGGCGTACTTTTCTTTTTCCTTTTTTGGCGATGCTGAGGGGGTCGGGCTGGATAGCTTAGTGAGCGATGTTCTGAGGCATGAATTCTCTATAAGTGCTGCGTGCCATGTATGGTCTCCAATTGTCCGAAGGGCATTGGCTGGCGATGATTTTGATCATACTTTTTTGTGAGTCCTCACCTCACGGCTGGATGGATAACCACTTTTTAATAGATGATTTTTCTCCAACTGTAAGGGCACAGTGTTTAATTTGTGGGGATGCCATGGGACACGCGCAGAAACAGCTGCGACAAGTTTCTTGCTGCCTTGGCCTATCTGGACCTCTTCCTTGGCGGTACCAATCTGCATAATTTAGTGGAGGGAGTACCTAGTAGATTACGTGAGAGTTACTAGGACGAGGGCGAGTACAGGCCACTACAGTTACATACTGTGCGGAAGGAACGCCAATCCCAATATCCACGCGAAACAGCTGGGCTATGCAAATTGATCATTTCGCATACAAGGCTGACGGACACATGCAGGTTGAAGAGGCTGGTATCCATGGAGTAGGAGGACCTACTGGCATGCCGTCAAAGGGGACCAAACTCAATTACGACGTCAGGAGATGTTCCCCAATTCTATCAAAGTACGGAGTACGGAGCACGTCGATGAAGTTGCCAGTTACGAAAGATGGCATGGCTGGGACGATATCTTCTTCTGCCACTCATAGTCCAACAGAGGAGAAGTTAATTATATTCCATTATGGAGACCATGTCGGCCGCGACGGGGTCCTCCAAACACTTCATACATGTCAGTACTCATAAGTCAAAAAGTGAGCAGAAGACGAGAAGTTTCATGTTTCAATGTATGGTTATGAGTACTTGTACAGGTACGTACTCTGCATGCTCAATTGCCCTTCGAATTTCTGTTCATTGATTCCTACACACGTGGATTCGACGCCATTTCATGGAATGTTAGTCATCCATACTAAGCCCATTCGGGGTTTTGCCGGACTTCCCCCCCTTGCGGCGAATCAGAAGCTCGGACCGTTAGGCAGCGCCAAGCCATATGCACACTAGCACCTGCCGACGCGCGAGCGATTCCAGGCAAGCTGTTCCTGACGTGGACATCCCAAACCCTCGTCAGACCTCAGACGAGAAATCTCCTCCCATCGCCCTCCTAGTAATTTCCATCTCCCTCATCACCACAACGACCTCTCTGTTTCCTCCCTCCAACGCGAATACCGTCCTAGCTTCAGTCAATCGGAGCGGGCTACGACGAACCCTAATTCTACCTACAACCACGCAGCCGCAGCCTGCCGCCTCTCATTCTGCGACCTGCTCCTATCCAAACATCCACCGCTCCTCATCGTGACGCATCGACTCCGGCGCCCCTAGAAAAGATATACCGAGTTCTCCATCTCCCTAGTCTCCATACGGCCACCTAATTTTGACTCCTAAACATCCCCGAGCTATCTGCGAGCCTCGAGCAGTTTCACAATGCCTGGCCTAATCTCCGCCACCGGCGTGCTTGCATTCCTCGCCGACGAGGAGCCCGAACTCAAGGTTTACGCCCTCAAGACCCTCAACGAGGATATAGATACCGTCTGGACGGAGGTCGCCGGCTCCCTAAGCGATATGTAGGTCCATGTCTCTCTTTGCTCTATCCTCCTGGGACAGGTCTTCTGTGATCGCAGTACCGCCTCTGTCCGTCGAATAGCAATGCTAACCATCCCCAGTGAGGCACTCTACGAAGATGAGACCTTCCCGGAACGCCAACTAGCCGCCCTTGTCCTCTCCAAGGTGTACTACCATCTCCAGGCCTACAACGACAGCATGGCCTTCGCGCTCGCAGCCGGGAACCTCTTCAAGCTTGACGCCCCCGGCGAGTTCGAGGAGACCATCATCTCCAAATGCATCGACCAGTACATCGCCGTCAACTCTGCCGAGCACGTTCCTAAGCGGTCCCGGGTTGACACCTCTCTCCCTCTGCTTGCGGATACCTTCGCCCCCGGTATCGACGGCTCATCTCTGGTGTCGCCGACCACCCCGTTCTCCCAGACCATGCTGCCCCCCAGGTCACTACTCTCTCGGGCCTCCGTGGACAACAGCATGATCGATCTCTCCTTCTCATCCGCCGGGAAGATTAGTCGGCACGGGTCTATTTCTCAGCTACCGGACCGGGCTACTCGAGATGCCCTCGAGAGCGTGATAGAACGCCTGTTTAAAAACTGTCTGAAACAGAAGAAGTACAGGCAGGTTGTCGGGATCGCCGTTGAGGCGAAGAAGCTCGACGTGCTGCAGCGTGTCATCAAGCATGCTAAGAAGGATGGCGGCGCTGACTCAGGCGCTGCCGAGGAGCTCATGGATTACGCGCTCGGCATCTGCCTTGATATTGTCCAAGAGATGAGCCTGCGCACCGAGATCCTCCACCTCATTCTAGAACTCCTCCACGACATTCCCAACCCCGATTACTTTGCGATAGCAAAGTGCGTCGTCTATTTGGATGCGGACGAAGAGGCCACGACGCTGCTACGGAAGCTCATCGACGAGGGAGACCAAGCCTCCATCGCCGACGCCTACCAGATCTCCTTCGACCTCTACGACAACAGCACCCAGGAGTTCCTCGGTAAGGTCTTGAAGGCTCTCCCGACTGGCGAGATAAAACCGAAGCCCGAGCCTACTGTTGCCGCCAATGGCGACGAGGCGGAAGCGGCGGAGAGTGAGCCGCTACTTGCGGAGGGCGCCCAGGACGAGGCCCCGGCCGAGGGTGAGGACCTGCCTGAGAGCATCGCCAAGGTGTACAGGAATATCCGATCCATCCTTACCGGCAGCAAGACCATCCAGCTCAACCTCGAGTTCCTCTACCGGAACAACCACACCGACCTGACCATCCTAAACAAAGTTCGGGACAGCCTGGAGGGCCGAAACTCCATCTTCCACACTGCTCTCACTTTCTGCAACGCCTTTATGAACCAAGGAACCACCAACGACAAGTTCTTCCGCGACAATCTGGACTGGCTCGGCAAGGCGGTGAACTGGTCTAAGTTTACGGCGACGGCGGCGCTCGGTGTTATCCACCGTGGGAACCTGAGGCAGGCCCGCAAGCTTCTCGAGCCCTACCTGCCTCGCCAGGGCGGCTCCAACGGAGGCTCCATCTTTAGCCGCGGCGGTGCGCTCTACGCCTATGGTCTGATTCACGCTAACCACGGTGCCGGTGCTCTCGAGTACCTGAAGACGCAGTTCGTGCAGGCTGAGGAGGAGGTCATTCAGCACGGTGGTGCCCTGGGGCTGGGTATCGCCGGTATGGCGACCGGTTCGGAGGAGGTCTTTGACAGCCTCAAGACTGTCCTCTTTACCGACTCGGCCCTCAACGGTGAGGCCGTCGGCCTCGCCATGGGTCTAATCATGCTGGGCACGGGCAACGTATCGGCCATCCAGACGATGCTCAGCTACGCACGCGACACGACGCACGAGAAGATTGTGCGGGGTATCGCCATCGGCATGGCGCTCATCATGTTTGGCCGCCAGGAGGGAGCCGACGTTATGATCGAGGGCCTCCTCAGCGATCCCGACCCGACCCTGCGGTATGGCGGCATCATGACGGTGGCTCTTGCCTACTGCGGCACTGGCAGCAACAAGGCGGTCCGGAAGCTCCTCCACGTTGCGGTCAGCGACGTGAGCGACGACGTGCGCCGCATCGCCGTCATGAGTCTTGGATTCATCCTGTTCCGCAAGCCGGGAAGCGTCCCCCGCATGGTGGAGCTCCTCTCGGAGTCGTACAACCCCCACGTAAGGTACGGCTCGGCGATGGCGCTGGGTATCTCGTGCGCGGGCACCGGCCTGGATGAGGCCATCGACCTCCTCGAGCCCATGATGAAGGACCCGACGGACTTTGTCCGGCAGGGTGCGCTCATCGCTCTGTCGATGATCTTGGTGCAGCAGAATGAGGTGATGAACCCCAAGGTGGGGCCCATCAGGAAGACGCTCAAGAAGGTGGTCGGAGACAGGCACGAGGATGCCATGACCAAGTTCGGCGCGGCGCTCGCGCTCGGCATCATCGACGCCGGCGGACGCAACTGCACGATTGGCCTCCAGACGCAGACGGGCAACCTCAACATGGCGGGCATCGTCGGCATGGCCGTGTTCACGCAGTACTGGTACTGGTTCCCGTTCACCCACTTCCTGTCTCTCTCGTTCTCGCCCACGTCGGTCATCGCACTTGACCACGACCTCGAGATTCCCGACGTCAAGTTGCACTGCGCCACGCGGCCCAGCCTGTTCGACTATCCCCCCGAGCAGGAGGCCAAGGCCGAGGAGGGACCCGCTGTCATCGCCACGGCGATTCTTTCGACTACGGCGCACGCAAAGAGGCGGGCGCAGAAGAAGGAGCGCGCTATGAGGCGCGAGAGCATGGATCTCGACCAGGCCCCCGGGCCGGTGAAGGCCGATGCTGGTGACAGGATGGATGTGGACGAGGAGAAGGATAAGGACGCGGAGGTCGACAAGAAGGAGAAGTCCGAGGAGCCCAGGGACGAGAAGAAGGACGAGATCAACGGCGAGAAGGATGCCACTACCGCATCCGATACGAAGAAGAAGGTGGAGAAGGAGAAGGTTGGGTATGAGATTGAGAACATGTCGCGGGTACTCCCGGGACAGCTCAAGTACATCAGCTTCCCTGCAGGGCGATACAAGCCTGTGAAGAAGGTATGTGAAACCATGTCTGGTCGATGTTTCGAGATACGTACTAACTCTTCCTAGCCTACCGGTGGACCAATTCTCTTGCACGATAGCCAGCCCGAGGAGCCCAAGACGCTCGTAGAAGAGAAGCTTAAGAAGGTGACGACGGAGCGCGCGCCCGTCGCGCCGGCGGGCGGCAGCGGGGCACGAGGCGGCCGAGGCGGCCTGGGGGCTGGCAACACGCTTCTCGACGCGCTGAGCCGACAGGGGGCGGGTGACCTGACCATCAACGATCTCAACAGGCTCTTCCGCCCGCAGGGCGCGGGCGATGAGGGCGCCCCGGCCACACCTGGACAGGAGAGCAGGGGCGGTGCGGCTGCAGCCGCGGGGGTGCTGACGGCCGTTGACGAGGATGCGGAGGGGGATGAGGAGGCGACTCTTCCGAAGGAGTTCGAGTACTTCACGGATGAGGAGTAAGAGTAACGATAAAGACCTGGATCTTAGGCCCCTGGGGTGGCTATGGTGGAGACACATGCGAGGTTGGAACTGGTATTATGTGGTAGCTCCAGCCAGGATGCTTTTCAGGTGTTTTTTCAAGCTGAGATTGGGCTCTTTGTGTGTAGGAGGGTAGAGAGCATAGATGTACAACATAGGTGTATTTTATTGCATTCCGTTATATCACTTCCTCCTTGTGTTCGGGCTCCTCCACGGCATCCGTATGTTTATACTTGCTCATCTCCCACTCCCACTACTCATGTAAGTGCCATTCAGGTGGGTGTGGGGGACCTGCGCAGACCCGTCATGCAGCTAGCTAGCTGCATGCATGTCTATGGGCGCTAGCATTACGGGGAGACGGTAGGTATTCTGAGGCAGGTCCACTCCGCCCAGCTAATAAGATGTGCGACACGAATCGATCGACAGGCATGGAGGTTACAACCCTCACAAACTGTGGTATTAAATATTTCTACGATGAATACACCCGGCGGCCGAGGGGCAAAAAAGGGGGCAGCGGCGAACTACACCACAATCTCCTCCAGCTTCCCAATAACCTTCTCGATATACCTTACCCCGACAGCAACCCCATCCTCGTCCCGGAACTCGTCCTCATCCCCAAAGTCGGTGTTGTCCGCATCCAGACACGTCAGACACGTCTCCACCACCTCGGCGTACCTCGTCCCCACCGCAGCCCTCAGCGGCCCGCGCGCCAGCCGCAGTAGGCGGAGCTTCACGTCGTCGGGGCTCCTGAAGAGCTCCGCCCCGCGGTCGTAACCTAGCAGTCCGCTCAGCGCGCCGGCCCGGCTCCCGTCTGCCGCCGCCCCCTCGTCGACGAAGGTGGTCCACAGGCCGATCTCGAGGAGGCAGACGCCGACGCTGTAGATGTCGTGCCTCATCTCGTAGTCGACCTGGGGCGTCGTGCCCTGCCTGGACGGGTGCCGGTAGAGGTTCCTCTCCCAGTTATCGTCGCCCAGGCGGTGCGTCTTCCCGTCTGCGTCGCGGAGGATGTCGAAGCCGACGAGCACCGCCACCTCCGCCGGTGTCATCTGGCCCGTCGGCGTCTCCCCGGGTGCAGTGTTGGCGCCCCTCGTCAGGACGAGGATGTTCTCCGGCCTGAGGTTCTTGTGCACGAACCCGTACGTGTGCACGTAGCCCACGGCCCTCACGACCTGCCTCGCCAGGTCGAACCTATCCGAGAGCGACTCGTGCCTACACGCCGCCCCGCCCAGCAGCCTGCTCCTGAGGCTCTGCACGCCGCTGTGCGTTTCCGGCAGGCGGAATACGAAGGAAAATCCCAGGGATGAGCCGCCCGGATCCGCTGATGCCGTGTCGTGGTGCTTGAGGAGCCCCTTGCACTCCAACAGGCCAAACGTGAACGGGTCCACATGCTGCAACCTGCGCGCAAAGTTGCGCATGTCCTTGAGCACGGCGTTGTCAGAGGGGTGGGACGTGCAGGTCACCGGGTCGAGGAGGACGCTCTGCCCGTTATCGGCTCGCCGCGCAGTGCTAGCCGTGCCGTACGGCAAGTTCCGGATGCTCTTAGGCTCGAGGCCGTCCGGCGCGAGGAACACGGAGCCCCGAGAGCCCTGTTGCCTGTCGGCATGCAGCGCCTTACGTAGATAACGCGCCGCCGAAACCGGCACGCCAGCGCGCCTCTCTTCAGCGGTCTGCCGCCTCGTGAGCTCGACAAGCTGCCTGTCGATCTCGGGCCTCGCGGCCGTCATGATCAGGTACCACGACGGGTCGAAGACCCCGCGCCACCGCTCCAGGTCGGCGACAGCCTCCTCGACCCCCTTCCTCGCGATCGCGAACTTGAACCTCCGCGTCTCGACCTTCTCCATCCCCCGGTGCGGCTCGGGGTCCTTCCACATCTTGGAGAGCTTGGCGTTGGCGACGCGGAGCTTGCCGAGCAGCGTCTCGAGCGCGGCCTCCTGGACGTCGCGGTGCCGCGGGTCGAGGAGGGGCGCGATTTCCTCGAGGAGACGCAGCTGGTGCCCGATCTGTACCCATGATGCCTCCACGCGGACGGCGCTCTCGGCCAGGCGGGCGTCGGCGTCGCGGAAGGCCTTGCATGTCGCGACGAGCTCGTCGCCGCACTTGTAGCATAATTGGAGGATGCCGATGACACCGACGGCGCCAAGGGCTAGTTCGGCCATGGCTTTCTTTCTTCCTTCCTCCTTTCTTTCCTTCCTTCTTTCTTTATTCTGGCTGGACTCGTACTTGTTCCCACGAGGTAGTGGCACCTCTTTTTCGGGCCTGCAGACTGTTATTTGTCGAGTATGTTGGGGCTGAAGAAGCCAGCGCCTATGTAGCTTGTACTTTTTTTCCAGCTTCCAGGTCACGTACTTTTGTCGAGGAGTCGAGTCCTCTCTGTATTATTATAGTAGATGTACTCCACTTGGGAGCAGGCTGCGTGGCTTAGAGACCGCTCCCCGTGATTTGTCCCAACCCCGCTCCTTCCCCGAGCCTTGCATTGCGGCCGCCTCGTTCCTTTCGCTTGGAGAAATTAGAACCTCATACCCTTTCTGCTCCAGGACCAACTAGAAATGCAGCCAAGTCCGACCCCATGACGACGCTGTTATCACTCAATTGCTCACCAAGATACCCGGCTCCCGCTCCGACTTCCCCACGAGGCAGCTTCATTTTGGTCCGGCTCCGGCACGGCATGGGGGCGCCGTCTCGGAGCGCCCCAGCCCCACTCTTCACGCAATGAATCGCTACCCGGACTTGGTCCAGGGCACCAAGCTCGATACCTCCTTCGACAATGATTACACCGTTCACGAACATGACGACTCCGAGGACGAGCAGCGCCTCAGCCGGCCGGCCCGGCGGGTGGAGTACTGGGCGACTGAGAAGGCCCTTGCAGAGGGCGGATTCGGCGAGATATTCCTCCAGCGGTGTATCAGAGGAGGAGGGAGGCGCCAGGTGGAGTGGCGTGCCGTCAAGATGGTCTCGAAACGGAAGTCGAGGGCCAAAAAAATCGACTACGTCACAGAGCTTGAGGCTATCGCCAAGTTCTCCCAGAAACGCGTAAGTTTACGAGTCTGGAACTTCGGTGCTCCTGCTCTACCCATTCCCCAACCAGCCTAACATGGAGTACTGATACGCCGTAGTACTCGAAATGCTTCGTAAAGCTACTCGGATGGTACGATACTAATGACCACCTATTCATTGCAATGGAGTACTTCCCCCTGGGAGACCTCCAGCGCTACATGTCCGAGAGCCAGCCTCTTCCCGAGACTGACGCGCAGCATATATCGTATCAGGTCCTCGAGGGTCTGAATTATATGCACAGTGAGGACTTCGCCCACCGTGATATCAAGCCAGCTGTACGCCCCACCCAGTATCTATTCTGAGTAGCCAGTATCTCTCTCTACAATGCTTACTAGAACCTCCTGTACAGAATATCTTGATCAAGTCCCGCCCGCCGGATGGCTCCTGGTGGATCAAGCTTAGCGACTTTGGTATTAGCAAACGTTTCGACCCATCCGCAGAACAAGTCTCTACTATCAAGGGGACCGTAGCTTACATGGCACCTGAGCTCGTCTGTCATGACACTAGGCTGCCCCTTGTGATCAACCACCAGGCTGCTGATATGTGGTCGGTGGGTGAGATGGTCTTCCGTATGCTCTCTAAGACTGCTGCATTCCCCTCCCTGCATGCGCTCTTAAGTTACCACGTACGGCCCGACTTCTTCCCCTCGAAGCCTCTGGAGAGGATCGGAGCCAGCAAGCAGACGCTCGACTTTATCCAGTCGCTGATGCGGCCCGCGCCGGAGGCCCGCTTGACGTCGAGCCAGGCACTGGATCATGCGTGGCTCCGGTCTCTCAGACGTTCTGCAACGGTCATCTTGCCCATGGTTTCACAGTCGTAAGCTCATCCTCGCGATTGAATTCATCGATCTTCCCAGGTCTCCAAAGCTAATTGTGGGTAACTACCTAGAGGCAGTATCACCCCGGCTCCTCCAATGACGTCCGAGCTATCAAGCGGCGTCGGACAATGGGCTACAGTAACATCAACGGGCATGAGTATCTCCCGCGCGATACCATCTGCATCAGAGCTGTCTCGCCCTACGACTGATCCTCTTACAGCCAGGGCCGCCCTCGCAATCCTCGCAATCGAATCCCGACATGGGCTGGAGCCCCCACCAGCGTTGCGCCCACCCACACGCCTGCGCTCCAAGGACAAAGCCCCGGCAATGGAATCCCCCAGCAGCGTTTCTTTGGCCTCTTCCCACCGAGGGTTGGACCCTGTACTAGTGTCGCCCCCCCGAACAACAAACCAACGCTCCAAGGTCAGAGCCCCGCCAACTGAATCGCACAGCGGGGATCCTTTGGCCACTCCTCACACAGGGTTAGACCCTCCAGTAACCATGCGCCCCAATGGTAGCAAGATCTGGGATCGCGATGTTTTCGCACCCACACCCGTGCAAATGCTCAAGGGCCATGGCAATATTGTGAACTCAGTCGTTTTCTCGCCAGATGACCAGCAGTTTATTTCAGGCTCGACCGACTCTACTGCCAAGGTTTGGGATCGCAACTCTCGCAAATGCATAGCAACACTTGAGGGCCATCTTAGCACTCTCACCTCTGTCGCAGTCTCACCAGATGGCAAGCAGGTTATTTCAGGATCATACGACAGCACTGCCAAGGCCTGGGATCAGCACTCTGGCAAATGCGTAGCAACCTTCAAGGACCATCGTGGACCCATCACATCCGTCGCTGTCTCGCCAGATGGCCAGCAGTTCTTTTCGGGATCCTTTGACTCCACCGTCAAAGTCTGGGATCGCAACTCTGGCAAATGTATAGCAGCGCTTCAGGGCCATGGTGGCAAGGTCGCCTCAACTGCAATCTCGCCAGATACCCGTTATTTTATCTCAGGCTCATATGGCGGTACGGTAAACATCTGGAGTTGCGGGCACTTCAGGGATTCACCTGGTCTGGCACCTCAGTCGCGATTTCGCCAGATTGCCAGCCGAGTATTTCCGGCTTATCCGACTATACCCTGCGATGCAACGATTAAGAGCTACGATCATGGCTTTGTCGCCTCTGTGGCATTCGCGCCAGAGGGCCAGCAATTTGCCATGTCAAGCGAGATCAGCGGTACTATTAAGGTCTGGGATCTCAACTCCCAAACCTTCCTACAAAAACTTCAGCACGATGGCATTATCGGGTGTATTAACTCGGTTATATTCTCTCCAGACGGCCAGAAGATTATTTCAGCCCGGACTAACGGTGGCATCAAGGTCTGGGATCGCAGGTCTGATAGATGCATACAAACCCTTCAGCCCAACAAGCTTACTGGGGTCTGGGCACTTGCAATATCGTCAGATAGTCGGCATATTGCCTCAGGCATGGATGACGGTACTATTATGATCTGGGATTATCGCTCGCCCGCTCGGCCGTATTAGGCTGTGTGTTGGGGCGAGTTGTCGGGCTTGGGGCTGGCGAGCGATGCCTCAACTATGAGAGGATGGTCCATCTTGTACGAGCGGGTGGGGGTAGAATGAAGCTCGATCGTACAGGATAGTTTATATAGTCCAGCAGACAACTTCTCGACTTTTGAAAGAATTGGAGAAAATCCTTGTCAACTTGTCAATCTCATCTACCTTTGCAGGGGGGGGCTCAAAAGGTAACTTTTTGTTTCCGTACTCTCCTTTTGACCTGGGCGCTTGGTTGCTGTTTGAGTTGAGTGCGGGTGGGTGGCCGGTCGCCTTATCTTATCGATAACGGTATTCACGATAAGCCCTTCACGTATTTTATTTTTCTAGCTGACGCAAATCCACCACCATCAATCACGTATAGTTTGCCGCCAACTCGACTTTCCCACGCTTCCTTAGAAATGTTTGAGAACGTCTGCACACTCCCCCTCACGGGGGCCATCGTCTCACAGGCCCTGCACCCGACGGAGCCCATCGTAACGGTGGGCCTCTACAATGGTCGCGTGCAGTCCTTCCGGCTACCCGCCACCGGGAGGCCCTCCGTCGACGACATGGCGAAGGGGACGATCGAGACGCTGTGGGAGACGAGGAGGCACAAGCAGGGGTGTAGGGCCCTAGGGTACACTCCCGACGGAAACGGTAAGTCCCACCTGCCCCAACCACCCAACGGCGGAGGCGAGAATTAGTAGCACTAATACGGGCACGGCAGCCATGTTCTCCGCCGGCGCGGACGGGTTCGTGAAACACTTCGAGTCGAGGACGGGGCGCGTGATCTCCAAGCTCAACATCCCCACGTACCACAACGCGCCCGACCACCCCTCCATCCTCCACGCGCTCGACGCCAACCACCTCCTCCTCGGCTGCGACTCGGGCGCCCTCCACGTCTTTGACGTACGGGCGAACGGCCTCGCCTCCCGCCCCGCGCGGACCACGAACCCCCACGGCGACTGCGTCTCCTCCATCAACCCCGTCCAGGCCTTCGAGGACGAGTACCTCCTCAAGCCGGCCTCGGGCCCCCCGCGCCAGTTCGTCACCACGGGCGGGTCGACCATCGCCGTCAGCGACATACGGACCGACAAGGTCGTGGAGTCGGAGGACCAGGAGGACGACCTCCTGTGCGCTACGTACGTACCCGGCCTGGGCCTCAAGGGCGCGGTCCACGGCGCGCTGGCGGTGGGGTGCAGCACGGGCGTCGTGACGCTGTGGGACCGCGGCTCGTGGGACGACCAGCAGGACAGGGTCGTCATCGACAAGGATGAGAGCATCGACGCCCTGGTGCGCGTGCCGGCGGAGCTGGGGTACGGGGGCCGCCACGGGAAGGCGGTGTTCGCCGCTACTGGGGACGGGCGGCTCACGATGATCGACACGATGAAG
Organism: Cephalotrichum gorgonifer; assembly: GCA_900312665.1. Classification (NCBI taxonomy): domain Eukaryota; kingdom Fungi; phylum Ascomycota; class Sordariomycetes; order Microascales; family Microascaceae; genus Cephalotrichum; species Cephalotrichum gorgonifer. The sequence goes on from ONZQ02000015.1 coordinate 132,516, forward strand.
GGGAGGATCATTGATGGGGCGTCGCTGAGGCACGATGATACGGAGGGTGTGGTGGCGGGTGGGTTTGACTGCTATAACCGGCTCATCACGGGTGGCGGGATGATTGTGAAGGTGTGGGAGGACCTAAGTGAATTACAGGGGAGCGGTGACGAGGAGGAGGATGAGGACGAGGAGGAAGAGGACGAGGAGGATGACGACAGTGAGGCGGGCGAGGATGAGGAAAGTGAGGAAGACGAGGAGGAGGCTAAGAAGGGCACGAAGAGGAGCAGGGATGAGAGCAGCGACGACTCGGACTCGGACTCGGAGGATGAGAGGGAGAGGGAGAAGAGGGAGAGGCAGAGGATCAAGAAGGAGGCCACCGCGGCGAGGCTGGGACCCATGGGGGCCCATGGCATACTCAAGTTCGAGGGCTTGGATTAGAGGCGGAGACGACGTGAGGGGAGGCTCTGACAGCGTACGTCAAGGTATTTATGTATATACGGGATGAGATACCCCGGGGGAGATGCGTGACATTACTGAAGAAATTGGTTTATGTCCGGATATGTGGGAGTTGAGCCCACGCCCATTGCTGGACCAGCAAGTTTGTGATAATATGGAACCCGAAGTTGGCACCTTAGGCCGCCCGGCCATCTTTACACATTCGTTTTCCGATTGCAGGCATCGCCGGTCTTCTGGCCTTATCGGCGCTCGGGAAGACGGGTACTTACATGCGATCGATGAGGGAGGGGATTTCTGTCGTTTCCCTCCCTTGCAGAACGCATGTAAATGCCCGTCTTTCGTTCTTGTACTGATAGGTTGACAGATTGAGGCGGACCTGAAGGTGCTTCAAACCGCAGAATAATAGGAAGGATACAGATAATTCGGATGAGATTTTGGCACTACGAGTTAGGGAAACTGTGACCCAGTGGAGGCGGCGCATAAAGCTACATGTACGACGATTTCGATATTTGAATAGTGCTTTTCCTCATCTCATTCTCTCCTTTATGCTCTGTGTTGGTTTTGTGGACTTGTGGCGGGGACTTGTGCTCAGACAGGTATGACATGTACAAGCAAGTACAGCTCGCGCCAACCCCACACTTTTATCATGCAGCTTACCGGGAAGGTGAAACCGGCCGGGGTCAACGCACCAGATGCATACACAACACGCGTTCTCTCCTTGCTTGTATCTGGGGTTAAATCCCAGATTACATGGTATGACCCCCGCATCCTAGAACCTAGAACCTAGAACCTCGATATTCGATATCCGAGTCCGAGTCAACGGCGGCCAAGATTGGATTTCCGGCCGCGCCCATCACCACGATGCGCTTTCTCATCGTCGCACTGCTGGCCCTCGTCCAGCTGGCAGCCGGCACCCAGCCTCTCCGGTGTTTGATGTACTTAACAGGGTATGGCCGTTCCCCCCTTACCGCGCCCGGCCTAGTCAAGTCAATCAATGTTAGGTCCCGGCCGAGCTATCCCATCTCGAGCTAACCAAAAATCCACAGGCAGCATGTCGTCATCCCGGACTACGCCCTCACTAGGCACATCACCCATGTGGCCCTGGCTTTCATGAACTCGGGCGTCTTCAACGAAGAGCCGCCGCAGGAGTGGTCCCTCTTTACTACCATCCCTAGCATCCGCCCCAAGTTCCACCCCGGCACCAAGTTCCTGGTGGCTATCGGAGGCTGGGGGGACACGGCCGGCTTCGACGTCGCCGCCGAGAGTGAGGATTCCCGAGTGAGGTGGGCACGTAATGTAGCTCAGATGGTGGAGGACATGGAGGCAGATGGTATGTATCACCCTACCCTCGTCCTCACCCTCGCTCCCTCCCAATCCGGGCCAACCTACTCACCGATAACTAGGAGTTGACGTCGACTGGGAATATCCCGGGTACGTAATAGCCCTCCACTCAAACAGAGAAGGACGAAAGGCATACTGACTATGTCCAGAGGCAACGGCGAGGATTACAAGAAGGTCCCCAACTCAGAAAAGGCCTGGCAGATCACCGCCTACCCCCTCCTCCTCCAGGCCCTCCGCCGCGAGCTAGGGCCCCACAAGCTCATAACCGCCGCCCTCCCAGGCCTCGAGCGCGACATGCTCGCCTTTACGCCCGCGACCATCCCGCAGATTGTCTCCCAGCTAGACTTCGTCAACGTCATGACGTACGACCTATTCAATCGCCGCGACAACGTGACGAAGCACCACACCGGCATCGCCCTCTCGCGCGCCTCCATAAACGCGTATATCTCCCGGGGCGCCCCCGCCGACAAGCTGAACCTAGGATTCCCCTTCTACGTGAAGTGGGCCCTCACGGAGCCGTGTCCGGACCCGGAGAACCCGGTCGGCTGTCCCACACTCCTCATGGAGGACCCGGAGACAGGCGCGGACCTAGGCCGCGCGGGCGGGTTCAGCTTCCACGACGAGGTGCCGTCCGACCTGGCCCCCTCGTACAACCGCGCTCTGGCTCAGGGGAAGTACGACCGGGTTGGGGGCGGGCACTACTACTGGGACGAAGGGGAGAACCGCTGGTGGACGTTCGACACGCCGGAGGCCATCCGGGTGAAGTTCCCCGTGCTGGTGGAGGGGATGGGGCTCGGCGGGGTTTTCGCGTGGGGGCTGGGGGAGGATGCACCAGAGTTTGCGCACCTGGAGGCAGTGGATGGGGCGATGGAGAAGCTGAGGGGGAAGGAGAATGCGAAGCGGGATGCGGCGCGGCAGAGTACTAAGGAGCTGTAGAAGCGATCCCGCTACCTAGCACCAGGCCGCCTTGATGATCTTATGTTCAGATATCAGGATACAGTCATGAATGAAACGGGGCCGGGCCTCTTGAAAATGGTATTATTCGGACTCGAAACTAATGTTTTCGTGCTTTATCTCGTCGTATCGTCGCAACTGGGGCCTGTAAAAACTCCCGTTCCCCTCCGAATCGCGTACACCATCACTATTACACCCCCAAACGGAACAACCTAGAGGGGGGAAAGCCCCAGTAAAAGAAAGGAGCAAAAGAAGAAGAAAAAGAAAAGGGGTATCTCTGAATTCCACCATTCCTCATGTGACCCAAAACGAAGAAAAATTAATACCGCCAGAACATCCAACAACCCGGGGACGACCCGGGTTATTGAGGGGCTTGCTTGGCGTGGCGATTAGAAATTACGCGTTGGCGTACGGCGTCGGGCCGGGCTGGGTCTGCATCTTCGCGGTGGCGCTGGTGTTGTGCTTCCGAAGCTCGAGACCCTCGAAGACGGTCACGGCGGTGAAGATTGCCCTGGATTTTGATTGTTAGCGATTCCAGGTATTTCTCCAGTATGCTGTTTGTCGCTGGATTCTCTTCCCATTTCCATTTACTCCACTCCCCTGGTCTGGTTCTGTTTTCCTTGTTCCAAGTCGGCTCCATCGGTATCTTCATTCCGGTTGCCGGCCCGGGAGCCCGTGTTTTCGGGTCTCCTGCCCTGCGACCCTCTTTTTCTTTTTCCTTTTCGGCCCCCACACGCCGACATGAGGAGACATGAGGATTATACGTAAAACCGGGGAACAAAAGAAACCAGAAAGAAAAGAAAGAGAAAAACTACTCACCAGATGAAGAACGCAAAGGCCACGCCAGCCTGCCACGATCGACATAGCCCATTCCTGCTGCACCCGTCCGGCGTACCCAGCCTGTCCGCGGCAGCAATAGCGCCCGCGAACCAGAAGAGGGAGGTGACGACGAGCAGCGCGGCGGGCGCGAAGCGGTGGAAGAGCCGGGGCAGGAAGCGAGGCGCGAGGACTAGGTAGGCGAGGACGAGGAGGGACCAGACGCTGCTGAAGATGAGGAAGTTGATCGAGTCCGGGGAGAAGTCGCCCGTCCTGTTGGCGACGTGGGCGGTTAGGCCGAGCTCGATGATGCAGAAGACCGCGAGGACGGCGGCGGCCACGGTCGTGAGGCTGTAGCCTGCGACCATCATCTTGGGCGGTTTTTTGGCGGGGTTTTCAAGGTAGGTTCAACTAAGTGGCGGACTGTATGGTGTGGTGTGGTTCTTCGCTTGGCGGGGGATCGCGCTGTGTGGTTTTATGAGTGAGTGGAAGTTGGTGTAAGCGCACAGTCGGCAGTCAGCAGCTGCAGAGGAGGAGGGGCAGGTAGATATGTAATTTTTTTTTCTTTGCGACAGATGGGAAGGAAGGAGAATGTGGAGGGTGGGATGATCGACGGGAAGGAGGGGGGCAAGCCTATTTCATAAATGCTACTCATTAACTTGTAATGTACAAGCATACGACGTAGGAAGGGCCGGAAGGTGGTGTGTGTGTCCCATGGGACAGAAAGCCAAGATGCTCGGCGGCGAGGTGATTGGCGGGTTGGAGGGGTGAAGGTGTGCGACGACGTACTTGTACTCACTTCTCCCCAAGCCAAGTGACTACTTACCCGTATTAGTGCAAGCAGCTGGTAGTGTGACTATGTATTCCTGACTACCAGTTAGACCCAGTTTTTAGGTTTCTTCAGATCGAGACAGCTGTTTTACCCCAGGGAAACAAGAAAAGAAGTGCTGATGACTTTCTTTCTTCTTCCTTCCTCCCTCTTTTAAAGTGGAGGGGCATCTCTGGATTGAGATCTCTCCTCGATGTGTCAGGGGGGGGGGGCAATCCTCGTCGCATGTCGCATGTTGGGCTCCTCCCAAAAAGAAAGAAGACAGAAGAGTAGAGCAAGGTACGGAAAGGGCTTAGGACGAACTAATGCCGCGTGGTCTGCGGATGGAAACGGCGATCCAGAACCACTCAGCCCCAAGGAAAGAGAGACAAGAGTGCGTCAGATACCGCTTCCGGCAATCTTCGAACCTATCGTATGCTATCTGGGTTGGTCATAAGACCAGGGACGTCCCCGGTTCAGGCCTCCGTCATTGCTGCCGTACATCGTACAAGTACTCATCCGTATATCGGAGGGCCTGGGTAGGAAATGATGAGGAGGGTATTAACTCCCAGAACTCAGGGATGGTAATAAACGCGTCATCTCCATATTGGCCACAGGGGAGATATTGCGCCGAACACTCATACATACATGTTACATTGGTGGTGCCGAGGTACAGGGTGACTTGTACTTGGGACTACTGGGGACCAATTAATTCCAAGTCCTCGTTTCCACCCACCCGCTGTTCCTGCCTTCCACTGCCGGGATGGAATCAGAAATGGAAACGAGAGAAAACTGCGAAAGTACTTGTCATGAACGCACGCCGGCCCCGCTTTCCCCTTCCCTGTCCCGGTTGTAACTCATATTACATATCATCTGTGCATTCTCTTCATCTTCTTCCAGAAAAAAAAAAGCGCTAATTATTAGGTACAAGGTACTCGCAGCCTTATGATTTGTAGAATACGTCATTTCTCTCTTTTGAAACCTTTTTTTTTGCCCAAGAAAAGAAGGCGAGTGAGCCAAGAGCCAAGCCGGGTTTTGCATACATATCCATTTCTCCCTTTGATATACAAGTATGTTCATGGTTCAGATCTCTTCATGGAATGGTGGGAGGAGTCCCAACGTGAAACATGACGGTCTTGCTTTAAGTTTTAGGTTCCTACATGTCGGCCATCCATCCGCCGCCCTTGGATCTTATTTTGTTCCTTACTTTTATTTTCTTTGCGCCTTCTCGGCTCTCGCGTTTCTCCGATTTCTCATGAGTAAGTAGAGGGAGGGGAGGGAGCCCATGCCGTCGTCATCGACTGGACTCAGCTCTTCTTGGCGGCAGTGGGGACTAAATCGCACCGCCATCCATCGTGGCTGCTACCCTCGTCGCCAAGCTGCGGCGGAGTGGCGTCACGTCACGGACTGGCTGGCGAGCTAGGTGGTCTCGAACGAGTGATGCAAGGACCGATTGGATCGTGATTGGGCTTATTCCGACCCAGCGAACAAGTCCGCCCAAGACTATTTTCGGCTCGAACCGCCAAGCTTGTAGTTAATTAATCGTTACCCTCCCTTCCAGATGAGAGCAGTGGGAGATTACAGGGTAGCGACAGGGAGCTCATAATCTGTGCCAGCATTGAGACAAGTAGCTGGTTTCTTGCCGACGTTCCGAGGGTTCTCTACTTGCCCTTGCTCCTGAGTCGTTCCTTACATGGGTCAGGGATTTGATTCTCTTCAATAGTTGTGATTAGTCATGTAAGAAGCGGCAGATCATTCGTGTGCTTGTTCGGATGAGGCGGGAGCGAGGTTTACTACTACGAGTGAGTTGTCGTACGAGCGCGGCTCGCCTGAGCATGTATTAGTGCGATTTGCGCCTGCCTCCCGAACAGCACATGGACTGTCGTACCGAAGCTCTACAATTCCACGGCAAGCGCTGCGTCCTTCCCGTTTCCCCACGAAATAACAGCATTATAATAGTGTACAGCATTACTACAAACAGTAAAAGGAGCGGTTCTTGCTGCTAACACCGGGGGGAGCTACGTCATTCTCGAGTCGTAGTCCTCTCCCCATCCCCGGAACCTAGCGAGCATCTTCCCAGCACCGACCTAGTTGCATGCCGTCCGTCACTGCATATTGCCTGACCCTCTCCCGTGCGCCGCCCATTTTTCAAAAATCGAACGAGGGGGAAAAACTATGGCTATAGTGACCGGGTCACAGGGGGCGCAAATCCCCCGGCCCCCCCAGCGCCAACCCCGGAAAGGGAAATTTGCCGTGCTCGAAATGATGATATCATATGTCTCCGGGAACACATGCCCATTCGCTGGCTCCGTGCCAATTAACCCCGCCCCCGCCTCAACCCACGCTACGGCGTTCCACCGGGAGCACACCGAGAAATGGCCAAAGGTCCTCCCCGCGCGGTACGGGTAGCTAACAGTAGCAGCGGGAGTTTCTTTGACTGGACGAACCTGGGTGGAGCCGAGTGGGGGAAAGGGCTGAACTTTAAAAATAAGCGATCAGAGTTGGAAACGAGGAAGTGGGTACATTATTCGGAGGGAGGGAGGGAGTCTCGATATTGGTGTTAGTGGTGGAGGGAGGGGTCAGACATGGCTACCTCCACGGAACGGAGCTCGGGTTCAGTCGGTCACGAGCACGAATGAACCCGGGCACGACCGCCAGGGATTGGGGGCGGGGAGAACATGGGAAGGAGCGATGCTGGCTGGTGGGAATGACACGGGAAACATATGGCGGGGGGGGGTTTCCCCACGCGCGGGGTTCCCATGCCACCAAACCAACCTTGCTCACCTCATCCTCCCTCCCTCTCCCTTGATTATCCCCTTGAAGCGAAGCCAACCACGCCACCACATGGAATGCATACTCTTACAGGGGCATGCACGCCTCTTAAAAAGAACATGACACCCTTTCAACCCGGGCCGCTAAGGTCCAATCCATCCTGATCCCTTCCCTTCTCATCATCCCGTCGTATTCATCCATTCACCACAGACGTCACACCACCCACCTACCGCCTCGAAGCTCTAAAACACCAACAACATCAACACCACGATAACGAGCAAAATACCCCGTCAAGGAAAAGAAAAGAAAAGAAGGTAGCAAAAAACACAGCTTGCCCACCATGTCCAACCTGTCCGACCTCGACACCTCGCGATCGCCCCCAACGCACCGCAACATCGACGAGACGCCCATCTCGCCCGTCCAGCAGGCGAACCCGGAGCGGAGGAACTCGCTGGAGCATCACCTGCAGCACCGCCCCGGCCGCGAGGACCTCATTGAGAGTATGTTTCCTCTCCCCTCTCTTTTCTTCTTCTCTCCTCTCACCAACCTCCGGTTCTCTCCCTCACCAATTCTCCTCCTCCTCCCCCATTCCTACATGTCTCGAAAACCTGGTACTAATGTCGGTCTTCGTTCGCAGAGAACATCCTACCGGACACGTCCGCCGCGCCGGCCCTCCAGGCTCATCAAGTAGAGGTACGGAACCCTTGGACCTGCTGAAACCCACGCATATGGGGGAGGGATATGGAGAGTTCGGAGACTTGCCCGAGGAAAGAGGGGGGAGGGCATTCGTGTGTGCGACGCGGCTAACACCCGAAAAAAATCACAGCTCAAGAAACACATGCTCGCCGACACCCTCAACGAGAAGATCGCCCACCGCCCGGACTCGAAGGAGCTCGTCGAGGAGGGCGTCCTGAGCGAGGACCCCCTGGCCGCCAGGCGGAGGTACGAGGAGGCCATGGAGGACGAGTATGCCAAGAGGGAAGGGGGCGCCTGACCGGTTCCCTCTCCCGCTTACACCCCCTTTGATGCGTTGAGTTGGGTTGCGTGGTATATCCCCTGTATGTGTCGTGAGTGGGAGACCGAGTCGTCTCCGCTGGGTCCCTCTCTGGATTGACGTGCTTTTTCCTAGAGAGGAGTCTGTTTCATTATTATGTTGTCTTTTTTTTCTTGGGAAGTATATGGAAACAAAGTCTTTCGCGTTCCGCCCCATGTGTCCAAGTTTGCGGTTCAAAGTGGCCGTTCTGGCTGTTGATGAAGTGGTTGTTTGTATTATGTTAACGTTTGTCTAAAACGTATCATGTCCTGCCCTACTCGTCCGTCGCGTCATATATGCAGAAGTCTAGCGCCCAATATCCCAGAATCAAATTCCAAAGAAAACTCCCCTCGCGCCGTCCGTGTTGCGGTCTAGTCCGATCCCATGATGATGACACAAGAAAAAAAATGATAAAACAAGAGAGTCCGGTTGCCCCTCGAGGGTCAGAGTTGGCTCAGCGCCTGTAGGGCGACGAGGACGAGTACTCGTACGACCTCGAGTTGTAGCTGGATGGAGAGGGGGCCGATAGGTCCTCGATACCGCTGTTGTGGTTGTGGACTACGACGCCGCCCTTCTGCGTCGAGGTGGAGGTGTGCTTGGCTAGGAGTCTGTTAGCTTCTGACGCTCCGGCGGCGAATGTGGAATGGAATGGGACTGTGGGGGAGGCTTACCTGCTCCATACTCTCGGTACTCGCGCTCGTAGTAGGCCGACGAGGAGCTCGAGCGGGAGCTGGGGGTAGTGGAGGTGGTGATGACGGTGGCAGGCATGGTCGCGGGATGTATCTGACAGATGAAGAGAGAATCTGGAAGCTGGATGGCTGGAGACCGGCGCGAGGTGCTACGGGTCTGGTATAGGCCTTGACGATATGTCTGGAGTGAGGCGTAGAAGAGGATGGCCTAGCAAGAGACTCGAGATTGCAGGATGTAAGTTGAGAGGGGAAAGGGCGGGAAGGAAGCTTGAGCTTGCGAGGTGTAAGTCAAGAAGTTTGAGCGATGTGTATGATGTATGGTGAGAGGATGGAAGTGCAGGAGTAGATGAGAGGGCGAGGGAAGTCGAGGTTATATAGATGAATCTACAGAGGAACGAAGGCACACTTGAGCAAGAGGCAGTCGAGATATAGAAGGAGGGGGGTGTGTGTCCGAGAAGCTCCCAAGCTATGTTATCCTAGGAATTCAAGGAAGGAAACACCACCCCCCACCCCCCTCTCCCCTCTCCTCCAATGTAACAAAATGTACTTTTGGAAGCGTCCATATCCATACGGAGACAATAGCAACAGGAAGAGTCACACCTATGTGGGTGAGATCTAGGCCGGAAATGACAGGAGAGAGAGATGTACTCGGTCTCGGAAGGGGGCGTGTGTGTATGTGTGTGCGGAGAAACCCGTCGTCTCACGGGGAATAGAATTAGAAAAAAAGGGACCCGAGGCGAATTGAGGCTCGCAGGCACCCATCCCAAGCCCCGCCCCTGCCAAAATCCATAATATACTTTCCACCCGTGGAGGAAGAATAGAGGCGATGCGCCGCCTCGAGGAGCCCCGTTCTGGCCAAGTGAGGTCCTCTGCGGGTCGGCTTTTCAGGGATGGTGCCTGGATGGAAACGGGTGCACAGTGCATGCCATACTGTTGGCTGTTGACCCCGTGAGAGGTAGGTACCTCGAGGGGCGGCGAAGGCCTGAAATGACACTTATCTTGAGGGGCAAATGAGGAGGCTGGGGGATTTTTTAGGGAGTTTGGGGGCCGAAAGTGGTTGATTCTCCAGGCAGAAATCCGTCGGGGCGGATAACTGGATATCTCGATATCTGGATAGAGGATGGGGAGGTGGTATTAGATGGTCTTAGGTCGGCAGATGCCTGGGGAATGTGGAGTCTGGGTTCCTAAAGCAGGTACTCCATAATACGGAGTATGGTACTCTTCTTTCTTAGGCATCTCCCGACCCGTGCTTGTGCTCGTGATTGAAGCTAGTAGTAGTTTGAATAGTACTCGACTCGCTCGGATACGAGGATACTCGTATCTTTTACTCGCTTCTGTGTGGGCGCAATTGAACTTTCACCTGAGGCAGCAGGGGGGTACTTACAAACTGGCAACTACAACCCACGCCCCCTGCCTCAATGTCCTCGGGAACAAATGACGCGAGTGCGCAGAATCGCAGAACTGGAGAAGGTACACTATTTCCCATTGCGTACGCACCCAATGGCTTCGAGGCTGGATTTGGGGGAATGCAGGAACCTACCTAGAGAGTATAAAGTACCCGGGTGACAGCCCTACCGGATACGGGTATGTATGTACATGTATATCCCGCGCAGGATGGCTGCATGGAGTAACCAGGAGATCGTGCCAGTTTCCCCATACTAGCCTATCTCATCGCTATTCAGTACCATTTATTAGTTGTACCCGCATGTCCTCTTCTCGATCTCTCGAATAGGTGATAACTAGTGTCTACGGAGGTGTGTTGTAGTCGATATCCTTTCCTGGAGTGTCTCGGGTGACGAGCGCCTCGAGAGAAGAAGGAGAAGAATAGAATAAACGAGAGTAACAAAGTTTATCAACTTGGAAAAAAAGTTTTTGCACTTCGGGGCGTTCATGGGAAGTTTTGGGAAATATCCAAGACATTGAATGACGCTCACGGGGTGGGGTGCGCCCATAATGAAGGTTGTCGAGATATCAATGGGTGGAGGGGTACGCATTTCCACTGGTTGACAGGATGGGGAAGGGGCAACGGATGGGTCCATCGATGGGGGGAGTGGAAAAGGCAATGGGCCCCCTTGAGGGGAAGGGGAAGGGGCAATGGACCCCTCGAGGGGAGGTGAGGGGCAACCTACCGGGACGGGCACCGGGCTGGAGTCAACACCAAGAGTAGTGAATGGGGTCTTGGCCGTGGAGGTACCCACTGGTCAAGACGCACTGTGCCAGGTACAGCACTCGGCCTCCAGTGCCTGTTCCCAGACCAGTGAGTTAGAGTTGACTGTGCCCCCCTCGTTCCTGTCGTCGCGGCCCAAGGCGCGCCTCACTCGCCAGAAGATGCACATTTGGGCGAACAACAGGCGCCGCGCCCCCCATCCCCGTAGGTGAAGTGTTCAGCACTGGACGGTCCCGACACCTTTTTACGAAGCACCGCCAGCTCCGTGCTCTCCCGGGTGCCGGTCTAGGCCTTTCTTCATTTTATTTTTCGCCACCCGCCAACAGGACAGCAGGCAGGGCGCAGCCGCCGATGAGTCAGTCTACCCGAATGTCGAATATCCAATGGATGGGCATGGAATGTGGAATATACTTGTACGGGCTGCTAGTTTGGAGCCCAAGGAAAGTGGTGCCTAGAATTTGAGGAGTGAGAGAGATCCTGGTCGGCCGTGTACGCTGGGGCGTGGGAATGGCGCCAAGACGGGTCTCAGTCCCGAGCGGTTTAGTGAAGGTGATGGTGATGATGATGATGATGGTGTTGGTTGGCCTTGGTGATGGATACAATGGTCCGATGCTGCCTGGACCCCCCTGTTCGTGGTACTTCGTAGATCTCGATCCGGCGGATATTCCCTGGAATCCTGTCCCTTCCCCAATTAAGAAATCTGAGACCCGCCGGCGCGGCGGCGAATTTAATGTTGTTCGACGATACCTGCCCGGTTTCTTTGTCCCTCTTCTTTTCTTGTCTCATTTTTTCGTTCCCTGTCGACACGATCTGCGCCTGTACACCGTGGCACACGCAGTCCAACATGGAACACGGACAACGCCGGCAGAGTCAAGGCTAGCTGGCGTATTCCGGCGCCTTCCAATCTCTTCTTCGTGTCTCTACTGTTCTCGCCCGCCCGAGACGGGAGTCTTGGGCTGTGCTGGGGGTGTGTGGGGGTGTAACAGGTGAACGGTGGGAGATGGGAGGAGGTGGAAGTTGGGCGTGGTTCAAGGTGGTATCCAAGGCAAGCCAGCCATGTGACTGGCTAGCGATGGAGATGGAGAAACGAGTAGCCGGGGGCTTGGATTCCCTCGACTCGAGAAACACCTGGCCAGCTGCCGGTGTGTACGACATGGAGAGGACCAGCCGTTGGTCCCCGTCACTGTTACTGTCCATCCCTTGCGAGGCTTGCAAAGCTCGTAAGCCTCGCGCCCGGCTGTGTGTTGTGTGCGAGGCGCGGGTGGGTGGCGAGATCGCTGATGAGGCGCGCGAATGTGCGGCGCCCTGCATTCCATCTAGATAGTACTATTAGTGTAACATTCACCGCCAGAGGCGCCCAAGCTCTCTCTCTCTGCGTATCTGGAGCTCGCCGGTCTCTTTGGCCCAAACTAGTTATTACTGGAGGAGCATGTGTCTGATCGAGGCTACGGGCAGGAGCTACGCGGGAAGGATTACAGGCAGGCAGGTAGGTGGTGGGGCGGCCATCCTTTAACCTTTAAGCTAGAGGAGACTGGAGCTCTCATTGGCCAATCAGCACTCCTCTGACGTGCTGGAACCCGTGCCTGCACTCTGTCCTTCTATCCCTGAAGCTACGTCGCAACATCCGGCAGAAATTCAATTCGAGGGTCAAGTCGCCATCAAGTCACCGCCAAGCCGCCCCTCTCCTTCCTCACCAACCCACGAACACCGACACCAGCCACCACAGACACACTCACACCCAAACCACCCAACCACCACACAACCATGAAGCTCTCCCTCACCATCGCCCTCCTCGCCTCGGCCTTCGGCTTCGTCGCCGCCGAGGAGCTGGGGATCGAGGTCACCCACGCCGTCGAGTGCGACCGCAAGTCCAAGGCCGGCGACCAGATCGAGGTGCACTACAAGGGCACCCTCGCCTCCACCGGCGAGAAGTTCGACTCCAGTACGCCATTGGCCTTCCTCTCCTCCCCTTCCCGCCTAGCGATGCGGTGGGTGGCGGCTAGCTAACAGACCCTGTCCGACAGGCTTCGACCGCAACAGGCCCCTCGGGTTCAAGCTCGGCGGCGGCCAGGTGATCAAGGGGTTCGTTTTCGCTACCCTCTTTCTTTCCCTGGTTCTGGTGGTGGTAGTAGGAAATGCTAACGTCTGCGGATAACAGCTGGGACCAGGGCCTTCTTGACATGTGCCCCGGCGAGAAGAGGTATGTCACTTCGCCTTCCAACCCCGCCCCCGGATCTACCGTCTACCGGAGAGAATAGGCGAGCGAATCCCTTTATCAGTTCCCTGCTAACAGATAAACCTACACCAGGACCCTGACCATCCCCCCCGAGTTCGGCTACGGCGACCGCGGCGTCGGCCCCATCCCCGGCGGCGCGACCCTCAGTACGACTCCCACCACCCACCACCCCCCTCCCCTCTGCTCCCAGCCCCCGCTGGCCGGCGCGGATAATATGTTTCTTTTTGGCTAACCCCCCGTGTGTGCGTAGTCTTCGAGACCGAGCTCGTCAGCATCAAGGGCGTTCCCAGCAAGGTAAAACCGCGGCCAATAGTCCCGGAGGGTAACGGCTGGAACTGGGGCTAACTAAAGTGCAGGAGGAACTCTAAATGGTTTGGGAAATAATGATAATGCAAGTACACGTGGTGTTGTCTCGGGGGAGGGGCTGGTTTTGGGTAGGTGACTGATAGTATAGAGATGCTTTACTGAGACACATTAGAGACAGACTTGTCTAGGAAGGGGATATACCCATTGGAATACGAGTACAGCCAGCCTTCTCGTATCCTGTCTGGAATTCGTAAACTGGTAAACTAGCTCGCCCGCCATTGAAACTAAGGGACGGTGTATTAAACCGCAAGGACAATGTGGTGAGTGAGGTCTCCTAGTCGTGGAGCTAGAACTTCGAGCTCGACTTTCTCGTACGTAAAGCTGTAATCTGGCCCGTTCCAACTTGTCCAATTCAGCTCCTGTTAGGGGAAGGTACAGGTGGGTGGCTCTGAATAGGCTGAACCCGTTAAAGTACCATTCCAGCGTTGTATACCCTTGTCCCACACCGCAATAACGCACTAAACCTAAGTATACCTGCCACATCTGGTACCTGTTAACCTTGCCTACCTGCCACCAGGATGTTTCGGCCGAACCTCTCTCTCCCCCTCTTGGCAGACCAGAAATAAAAGGGTAAAAAAAACACCAAACGGACGGAACAACAACTTGAGCATGCGCATACCTCGCTATCAACCTACAGTACATGAATGACCATCGCATAACGAATAGCGTCTTCTTTATCCCCGGGGCAATTACCTCAGACACAGCACCGTGATGGAGGTCAGGGAAAACGGCGATGACACGAATATAAAGAACGCGCCGTTCTCCACATAATTTAAATCCATCCGCGTCGGGGGGACTTGACGTCGAAGCAGGGAGGGTAGCCGGGAAGAAGAGCCAGGAGAGAGGAGAAGAAGAAAGAGACGAGAGAAGCTGCGGGAGAAGCAGAGTCGCTTGGCCCCGTCCTCTGCCTCTGAACAATCCGTGGTCCCGCTCACCGAGGTCACCGCCATTTCCGCGCTCTTCCATCCCCCACTCCCTTCTCGCCGTAATCCCTAGAGAAGAAGAGATAGTTCATACGCGGACGTGAGACGGGAGACCATGCTCGCCCCCCTCTCCGGCCGCCGGGCCCCCCCCGTCGCCACGGCCGTCCCCTCGCCGCGCGTCTCGGGCTCCGCCGGCCCCTCCGCCCCGTCGCGCTCCACTACGCCTACTTCCTCGCCCTGACCGCCATCTCCTCCGCCCTCTTCTGGCTTGCCGGCCCCGGAACGGACGACGACGGCGCGAGCTACTCCGACGGGCTCTTCCTCGCCGTCTCGGCCCTGACGAACACGGGGCTCGCCACCATCCCGCCGAGCGGGCTGACGACCGCCCAGCAGGCCGTCCTGTGGGTCCTCATGATCCTCGGGAGTGCCATCTGGGTGTCGTTCTGGATGTTGATCTTCCGGAGGCAGGCCCAGGCCCACGGGAGGGGGAAAGGGAAAGGGAGGGAGACGGGCTGGCTGGGAGACGAGTTGTTCGGCGGGAGGGGGTCGTCAAGGGGGGATATGGTGGGCTACGAGCTTCTCTCTGGGCTTCCGTCTGCGACTGTGCCGGGCGAGAAGGAGAAGGTCGAGTCGGAGCCGTCGGCGGCCTTCGAGGGGGAGTCCGTGGCTGTAGGGAGCGGGGCATCGGTCTTCTCGGGGTCCCTGACCTCCACGAACAACTTCCAATCCCACCAGCCAAGCTCACAAGCCCAATCCTCCAGCAGCTCCGCTCCACCACCCCCACTACCCCCCGCACCCTCCTCCCACTCCGAGGCCCTCGCCGCTGCCGCCCACCCGGAGGAGCCCTACGCCCTCACGCTCCTTGCCCTCGCGATCCCACTTTACGCCGTCCTCTGGGTCGCGGTCAGCACCCTCGTCCTAACCACCTACCTCGCCGCCCACCTCCCCCCGGAGCCCGAGGCCGGGGTGGGGGGGCGTCCCGCCCCGCGCTGGTCCGCCGCCTTCCTCGCCGCCTCCTCCTTCACTAACTGCGGCATGACCCTCTTCGACTCCAACCTCGAGCCCTACCACCGGTCCCCCGTCATCCTCGGCCTCACCGCCACCCTCGTCCTGGCCGGCAATACCGCTTTCCCCGCCTTCCTGCGCCTCATGGTCTGGGCCCTCCGCGCCGCCGCCCCGCGCCGCCTCTTCCGGGGCGAGAGGGCCGCGCTCGCCTTCGTCCTAAGGTCGCCCCGGAGGGTCTACACCCACCTGTTCCCCGCGCGCCAGACCTGGTGGCTCGTGCTCATGCTGGCGGGAACGACGGCCGTGGACTGGGTTGCGTTCGAGGCGATGAGTTTTGGGAACCCGGCGCTGGAGAGGATCCCGATTGGATCGAGAATCCTGGATGGGCTGTTCCAGGCGATAAGTGAGTTCCTCCTTCCCCCCCCTTTCCTCGTCCTGGCCTCTTTCTTAGTCCTGCGGCAGGCGTGATGTTGGGATCCCTGCCCGGTGGGATGAAGTACTAATGCGATAATATAGCTGTAAGGGGCTCCGGCTTCCACGTCGTACCCGTATGGGAGCTCTACCGCGGCCTGCGCCTCCTCTACATGGTCATGATGTACACGTCCGCCTTCCCAATCGTCATCGCCATGCGCCACGCAAGCGTCCCTTCAGCCTCCGTGGACAAACTCCACGGGGAGAAGGAGGACGACCCGGAGCTCGGCTTCCACGGCCCAAAAAGCGGAAAGATATCGACCCTGTCCCGGATAAGAAGCCTCCTCAGCCCCCGCGCCCGCTCCAACACCACCTCGCGAACCCACCCCGCGATCGGAGGACCGAGAGGCCGAGGGAGAGGGAGGGGGACCACCAGCCCGCTGCTAGGCCGGCAGATCCGCGCCCAGCTCCTCCACGATGCGTGGCTCCTGCCGTCCGTGGTGGTCGTCATCGGCCTCCTCGAGTGCTCCCGCTGCGCCACGTCGTATTCCCTACCTTCCATCTTCAACGCGGGGAGCCTCCACCAGAAGGATATCCCACTCGCCAGCCTGTTCGACGTCGCCTTCGAGGTCGTCTCCGCGTATGGGTGCGTGGGCATGTCGGTGGGCGCGTTCAGCGGGCCCGCGAGCCTCTGCGGGGACTGGGGAGTGTGGAGCAAGATGGTACTGGTCGGGGTGATGCTCAAGGGGAGGCACCGCGGTCTGAGTATCGTGTTGGGGGACGTGGAGGGCTGGGAGGAGGACGAGGGGGAGTAGGTAGCAGTCGGAGTATTCATGGAGTCACTACCCCCTGGTTTCCGAGGCCTGCACATAGGGAGCTACAGTTGTTACTCGGGAATCGGTGCGTAGACAAGGCGTTAATGCAGTTTTATAAACGTCAATCATATTCTCATTTTTGTACAGTCGCTAAGCTATGCCGGACACTAATGCAATAAATACCTCCGTAACCCAATGGGCCTCCCTTAACCCAAAACCTTCCTAACCCAAGGTCTCTTACCTACCCGAAACAAAGCTTCCTCTGCCTCGGATCGCCTTCCCCACTAGCCTCACCCGCCCTCGGTCTGCCCCGTTTCCTCTTCCCCGTGCCGGACGAGTCCGCGGGGGCGGCCGCCGGCCTCACGGGCGACTTGGGCGGACCGAGCGGTACCGTGTCCTGCACCGCGTCGCGAATGGTCTGCCGCGAGAGGCAGAGGTCGATGTGCTCGTTTAGGAGGCGCTCCGACGCGGGCTGGGGCCTGAAGCAGATGGGGCAGTCCCAGAATTCCGCCCGTTCCTCTGCCGTGTGCCCCTGTGGCAGTGTGGTGTCCGCAGTCGGGCCGGAATCATCGGGATCGTCGGCGCCGATCTCGTCATCAGGCTTCGCATCTCCGAATGGATCGTTCCCCGGAGACAGGGCCGAGGAATCCGCCTCGCCCAGGAGTTCCTCGGGCCACTTCTCCCAGCCATCCTCGTCTAGGTCCGGCCTTGTTACATCCGGCCGCGACCTCACCCCGAAAAACGCCTCCGCATCCGGCTTCTTCGTCCCGACGAGCTGCGTGCATCGCAGGCCCATGAGCCTCACGCACAGCCCACCCTCCACCTCCTCCTGAAGCTTCGCGAGCATGGGCGCTGCGAGCTTGTATAGGTCCTCCGCCTTGTAGACCTGCTTCCCCGCGACGACCTGCCTGGTGTACACCTCGAAGGTGTGCTGCTTGACCTTCAGCACGACCGTCCGGCCGCGCACCTCCGCCTTGGCGAGCTCCTTCTCCAGCTCCTCGGCCGTCTGCCTCAGCTTCGCCCTCAGGACCTCTGGGTCCGATATCGACTGGAACGTGCGCTCCGTGCCGACCGACTTCCTCTCGTACTCTTCGGCGGGTCGGATCTGCGTCCTCCCGAGCCCGAGGTACACGTGCATCAGGAACGCGTACGCCTTCTCCCCGAACAGCGGGAGCACGTACCCCCTCCGCTCGTAGATGTCCCCCACGGCGCTTATCCCCACGGCGGCCAGCTCCCGCTCCATCACGCGCCCGATGCCCGACACCTTCCTCGTCGACAGCGACCTCATGAAGCCCATGATGTCGGCGCGCTCGCTCGGCAGCACGAACTGCCCGTTCGGCTTGTTGAGGTTCGAGCAGATCTTGGCCAGCCGCGCGTTGGCGGCTATCCCCGCCGAGACGGTGACGTGCGTCCTCTCGTGCACCTCGCGCCGCAGGTTCTCCACCGCCTCGGCGGGGCCGATGTCGTTGGCGGCGCAGTACGCGGTGATGTTGAGGTAGGCCTCGTCGATGGAGGCGCTCTCGAAGCGGGGGTCGTAGTTGGCGAGGACGGCGCGGACCTCGTTCGCCTTTGCGCTATACTTGGCGTGGTTATTGGAGATGAGGGTTAGGGAGGGGCAGAGCTTCTTCGCGACGAAGGCGGCCATGCCTGAGCGGACGCCGAAGCGGCGGGCGTGGTAGTTACATGTCGTTAGGACTCCTCTGCCCTGGGAGGGGTTAGCGAGGGCTGGGGTCTAGGGTGCGAGAGGTGACCGTGGCGACGGTGGGATTCAGAGGTGAGAGGATAGTGCAAGGGGTTTAACGCACAACAGCAAAGGGTATGTCCTTTAACTCGGGCCGATCCAGCTCTTCCACGGCCGCGAAGAATGCATCGCAGTCCACGTGCACGATGTGCTGTGAGAGGTCGCGCGTCACCTCCAGCTGGGCGAGGTAGGTGTCGGCGTCGCGGACGTACCGGGCGACTTGGTGCTCCGCGAGGGCGGCCTTGCGCTCGAGGATGAGGGCGATCTTGGTGGTGAGGACCTTGTCGCGGGCTTCCTCGTGGTTGAAGAACTTGGAGCCCTTGGAGGTGTTGTAGATGATCTCGGCGACCTGGACCGAGGTGTTAGGTGGGTCGCCGCGGAGGTATTGGTAGCGGGAGGAAAAGAGTATTTTTTTTGGGGGGGGGGAGGGGGGATAGCGCACCTTTGTCTGGTCGACGGAGTCTTGGCCGGCCTTGGTGAGGCTGGGGCCTAGGAGCTGGTATTTTAGGGTGTCATGGTCGTGGCGTTCGGCATCGGGATCGGCGTCTGCGCCGTCCTGCTTTTCGGGGCCCGTGGTGGGTGGCGGAAGTTCCGGCGTTCCATCTCGGACGTTGGGTGGATTACTCGGTTCAGTCTCGCGGGTCATAATGGGGCGTGCGATTGACTCATATCTGGAAAATGAGCGACGTTGGATATAGGCGTCGTGGTGAGAACTGCGACAACGGCGTTGAGGTGTGAGAGTGAGTGAGTGAGAAGGTGAGGGAGACGCGCGTGGCAGCGAGGGGTCACTGTGGGCGCGATGTTGACACGGCATCACGTGATTCGCTCTCGTCCCAGAGCTGCTGCGCATGTTGTTATCCGAGATCTATTAACATGTGGGGGATTCTCTCCGGAACACGCATTCCAGAATCAGTATCGCTTCAAACTCCTCTCCGTCATGATGATAGGCACCCAATCGGGGGCCCGTCCGGGGTGAAGTTCCCTAACTGAGAGTAGTGTCCCTGGCTACAAGTTTCCATAACCCGACGAGAAGGTGTCATCCGGCTACGGGCATCACCATCACACCTCACAGAGTCGATCTCAAGGGGTGAACTGGAGAAATTAGATATTAGCGGTATTACTGGCCAATGTTTATTCTAGTTGGTTGGTATCATTAAACATCGAGTATACATGAAGGGTGACGTGATAAAAAAGCAAGCCAAAAGGCATCATCAAGCGCAACTTCCTCCCGCCCTCCGTCCTCGACGGAACCATTCCCAAAACTCCCGCTTCCGCCGTGAGAGAAAAAAAAAAGAACCATCTAGTACGAAAAACCAAAGACCCCTCCCCCTTTCTTCCCATCCTTCCCCCCACACAAGACTACTCCTACAAGACAGCAGCGAGAGAGAGAGACCCTACTGCTGCAGCGTGGCGAAGATCCAGCCCGGATCCGCCTGGTGATCGGTCCCCAGTCGGCCCTTCAGCCAGCACCGGTCCTGGTCCTCGCCCTCCTTCGTCCCCCACCCGCACGCCGTGCACCCTTCCGTGGCGGCGCACTTCTCGATGCAGGCCGCGACGGTCAGGGCGGGGGCCACGCCCAGTTCCACGGTGCCGCCCTTCTCGTTGCTGTAGTCTATGCCGCAGCCGATGGTGAAGACCTTTGAAGTCTTGGGGACGAGGTAGGACTTGGTGTCGGACTCGGGGCACTGGATGTTAAAGGTGGAGGGCTTGTCGGTGGGTGTGATTGTGGGGACGGTGGAGGATGCTGTGGGCGTGGGAGAATTCGATGCGCTTGCGCTATAGACCGATATCCGTGTTAGTTGGGTTATCAACGAGAGCAAAGAAAAAAAGAAAGAGGGGGAATGTGGACTGTACGTACGCCTCCGCCTTGTCCCCGCCGGACTTCAGACCGAGTCCCAGTCCCAGCCCGACCGCGAGCCCGATGACGACCATGCCCACGCCTATGACCAGACACCAGAACATGCCCGGCGCAATACCACATATCCTCCTCCTCCTCTCTCTTGCTCCGTTATTCTCCGCCGGCGCCCTCCTGCCATGATCCTCCGCCCTCTCGACAACGGGGAACCCGACGCTGGACAGCACGACGCCCATCCGCCTCGACACCCGCCTCGAGACGTGCCTCCCCCTCTTCTCCCACCTCGTCTCTACTGACCTCTCCGAGGGCGTCGGCGTCCCCTCGCGGTAGAAGGTGTACTGCGCGGCGTCCGCATCGTCGGTGAACCCGTCCGGCGCCGCCCCCGCCCTCTCGCCCTGCCCGTAGGCGGCGGCGGGGGCCGCGATGGTGCCGGTTGCGCTGGGCCGGGGCGCGCCGGGCGTGCCGCCGCGGGGCGACCTCTGGCTGTGTTTCGGAGAGGGCTTGTTGTACTGCGCCGCGGAGACAGTGGAGGCCGTGGAGGGGGCGGAGTAGTTCGTCGCGGAGTAGTTCGTCGTCGCTAGGGAGTGGTGCTTCTGCGGGGGCGACGAGGGGGGCGCCCCCGAGGCGACGTAGGTGCCTCCCGTGGAGGTCGTTCTTGTTCGTTGCATGGAAGGGAAGAGGGATGCTTTATCGCCGTCGCATGGTGTTTCGGTGTTGTTTCTCGGGGCTTGGGTTGTGGCACCCGGGGGTGGCGTTTCACTGACTTGCCCTCGGTAGGATGGATAATCGCGCGAATTTGTTGACTCGAGCGGGTATTGACGCGAGTGCGTGCGTGAGATCGGCGGGAGTGCGTCTCCCGTTCGATTCGGATTCGGATCGCGGTGATATAGGACCCAATTGGTGCTCAATTGATCTCGAAATCAAGCAGAGACGGAATGCGCGAACCGGAGAAATAACGACACACACGCACCTGGCGACAATGGGAGAAATCCACGTGGAGGAGGAGGGAAGGGAGGAGATCCAGGGGACGGCATGGAGCCAGCGCGAGGAGAACCTTGGTTAGGTCGAGATTAAGATTGCGCGTGCTACTTTGGGAAAATGTGGAGGTCGTACCGGCTTGCAGGGTAGCATTTATATTGTTTGTCAGTGTCAACGAACCCCTGCTAGCCTTCAGCTATTCTTACCTCGCGCTCGTACTCTTGGGATCTACAAATATTATATGGGGAACAGGTGGAGACAGGGTCAAGAACGGCCAGCATCTTGGAAAAAAGCAGCACTTGCTTGTTTGGACAACAAATACGAGCAATTGTGCTTGCTTGTGCAGGTTTGGCTGAGCATGGATACAAGTGTGACAGGCAAGCCTGGGCTGGATTCATTGGGGCGGGTGTGAGGGAGGAAAACCGTGGTACGCGGGATCAGGGATCCGGGAGCCGGGAGCCGAGAAGCGTGTGTGCCGGAGACGACCAGAAACTGGGAACCAGAGATGCGGGTCTGATCTCGTCATCGTCAGTTGTCGTGAGAGTCGCGATGCAGACATTGAGGGAATTTCGGTGCCTGCGGAATCTCACTTCCACAGATCAGTTCCAGACTCGGGGACTCGGGGACGGACTCGGAGTCGGAATTCAGCTGCTGCCTGGATGGTACAAAGGACTCGTACTTGCCGTTGGCCTGTGCCCGTTGTATTCGAGATGCTCGCTCCACCGCACATCGTGATAGACACTAACGCCAGGCACCAAAGTATCGAGGTCCATAAATAATAAGCAACGCCCACACATGGAAGGGGCTAATCTTAAGTCCAGAACCTTAACGAGAAGCGACCTGACACCTGACAATCTCCACTCGCCGGGCTCCCCGTTAGCGCCACTAGACCGCCGCTACAATCTGAAAAAGCAACGCCCGGGCCAACGACCGGCTTGCTTGGATATCGAAACACCTGAAATACGAAATATTCGTCCAAGTACATATCAGTATATTGAAAAAAAAAGTACGAAGTACAAGCAAGCAAACTCTCACATCATGGACCAACCCCAACAGCAACAACCACCAAACATCCCAACCCCCTTCACCGTCCCTTCCTCCCTCGCCCATTACCTCCGCCCCGGTGCCCCTCACTCCTTTCCGCACCTCCACTCTGAACCCATCGACCACTTCATAGCCAGCACCTTCGTCTTCGACCCCTCCGGCCGCCTCCTTCTCGTCCAGCGTAGCGAGACCGACGCCTTCCCCCTCTGCTGGGAGATTCCCGGCGGCTGCGTCGACCTCGAGGACCCCACCGTCCTGCACGCCGCCGCCAGGGAGCTCCGCGAGGAGGCCGGCCTGACCGCCACCGCCTTCGTATCCTGCGCCGACTCCTTCGCGGACGGGAGGTCGCCCCACGTATTCATCGACGAGCCCCCGGGCGAGGTGGCACGCCTCTGGTGCAGGCTCGCCTTCCTGGTCGAGGTGGAGGCCGCGGGCGAGGTCGTGCTGGATGAGAGGGAGCATAGGGACTTCGTGTGGGCCACCGCGGAGGAGCTGGAGGAGGGGAGGGCCTCGGGGAGGGACTTGGTGTTTGCGACGCCTGCAATGAGGGAGATTTTGATCGAGGGATTCAGGATGAAGCGGGTGGCCGACGGGGAGGCTTGAGGTTGTCTCCCCCATGTGCCTAGCTGAGTTGGAGCTGTTTCTTCCAGCGAATAATGAATATGATTGGGATAGACATGACTTGACATTGACTGCTATATACCACAAAGTTTGCTTAGGTCACGTATATAAAATATATATACATCTTCTTCCATACAACTAAATACCAACAAAGAGATACGATTAAGAAAAGAAAATGATACACATGGAATGAAGGCCTTACTCAGCCCGACACCACCTGCCGCAGCTTGGGGGTGTCAGGGGATTGTGATGGATGGATTCGGTGCGAGGCTCGGACGAGTGGGAGAGGGCACTAGCAGTGCTAGCGCGCGCGGGATATAGGGGGAGAGGAGAAGAAGGGAGGAGAAGGGGAGGGGAAGGGGGTGGCCTACGCGCGACCACGGCGCCCGCCACGACCTCCGAATCGGCCGCCGCCGCCGCCACCGCCGCCGTTGTTCCCGCCATTGTTCCCACCGTTGTTCCCACCGTTGTTGTTTCCACCGTTGTTGTTGTTCCCACCGTTGTTCCCACCGCCGCCGCCGGTAACCTCGAACCTCACACAGTCATCCTGCGCGCCCCTCTGCGCAACGGGCATGAGCACGGGCTGGTGGTTCGACGACGACGACATGGTGCAGACGCGGTACACGCCGGCCGGCAGTCCGCCCGTGACGTCCGCCGAGAGCCCGCCGTTGCCGTCTCCCGCGTCGTTCACGCCCTTGAAGAAGGCGAACTGCTTCGGGTCCGGCGGGTTGTTGGTCTGCAGGTCCCCGATGGCCTGCACCGTGATGTGGCAGTGCCCGATAATCTGGCCGCCCCCGTTGAGGGCCTGCGGCGCCGAGTAGTACGTCACGTCCGGGTTCGTGAAGGACCCCGCCGCCAGGTTGCTCGTCTGGATCCGGACGGTGAAGTCCTGGTTCGCGGGGACCGCCTCGCCCGTCTTGGGGAACGTGATCACGGTGCTGACCATCCTGTCGGCCGACGGGATCTCACCCATGGGGATCGAGTTGCAGGAGCCGCCCCGGTTCTGCTGGCCGTTGGTGATGGTCTTGCCCGAGCAGAAGTTGATGAAGTTGTTGTTGTCGCTGGGAGGAAGGGGGAGAGGGTTCATGTTAGTATGGGAGTGGAGGTAGATGGGTGAACTGAAGGAGGGTATAAATCAAGGAAGGCCACTTACGTCTTGGAGGGAGACTGGCCGGCCGTGGCACCGGCTTCTTGACCGGTTTGGCTGCTTGCCTGTTGGATGACATCGCCGTTCAAGCAGTTACCGCCGTTGTTTCCACCGTTGTTCCCACCATTGTTCCCACCGTTGTTCCCACCATTGTTCCCACCGTTGTTTCCACCATTCCCACCGTTGTTGTTCCCGCCATTCTGGCCTCCGTTCCCGCCATTCTGGCCTCCGTTCCCGCCATTCTGGCCTCCATTGTTGCCGCCGTTCCCGCCATTCTGGCCACCAGTCTGGCCACCATTTTGGCCACCGTTCTGGCCGCCATTGTTGCCTCCGTTCCCACCGGTGTTACCGCCGGTTTGGCCACCGTTCTGACCACCATTGTTACCGCCGGCTTGGCCACCGTTCTGGCCACCTTTGTTACCGCCGGTTTGACCACCGTTCTGGCCACCGTTGTTGCCACCGGTGTTTCCGCCGTTGTTGCCACCGGTGTTTCCGCCGTTGTTCCCAATGTCTGCTCCGGCATCCCCGCCAGCACCTGCGCCAGCATCACCACCATTGCCGCCGTTCCCGGCATCACCTCCGGCTCCGGCATCACCGTTCCCGGCATCGCCATTGCCGGCATCACCACCGGCTCCGGCATCGCCACCGGCATTTGCATCACCTCCGGCTCCGGCATCGCCACCGGCATTTGCATCACCACCGGCGCCGGCATCGCCTCCGGCATTGGCGTCACCACCAGCATTGGCATCACCTCCGGCGTTGGCGTCACCACCAGCATTGGCATCACCTCCGGCGTTGGCGTCACCACCAGCATTGGCATCACCTCCGGCGTTGGCATCACCACCGGCATTAGCGTCACCACCGGCACCGGCATCACCACCGGCATTGGCGTCACCACCGGCACCGGCATCACCACCAGCATTGGCATCGCCTCCGGCACCGGCATCTCCTCCGGCGTTGGCATCACCACCGGCACCGGCATCTCCTCCGGCATTGGCATCACCCCCGGCGTTGGCATCTCCTCCGGCATTGGCATCACCCCCGGCCCCTGCCCCGGCATCCGCGCCGCCGTTGCCGCCGCCGTTCCCTCCCCCCTTACCACCCCGCCCTCCCCCGAACTTACCACCGCCAAACCCACCGCCTCCGAACCCACCACCAAAGCGGTTCCTCCGCTCCCGGAGCCGGCCCGAGAAGTGAGGCACTAGGGCCTCATCCGGGGACCGAGGGTCCAGGCTCGCGGCCTGCACCAGAGGAGTCGCCAGCGCGACAAGCGCGAGCATCGAAGTGGCGCGCATGTTGTCGGAACTCTTTTCTTGCTGAGGATTGCGTTCGTAAAAGGAGTGGCGAGTTTCTCTCGGTAAAGAAGTGAAGAAGAAGGCGAACGAAATGTAGTTGCCCTCCCACCCTTTCGGATGTTATAAACCCTGGTGTTCGCTCACAGAGCAGATCGGAACAGGGCGATTGGAAAGGTATGTGTGTGACGCGGAAGCGTTCAAGACAGGGATGTGTATAAATAGTAAAAACCGAATTCAGCTGGATCGTTGTCGTTGGTCCTCCCCCCCTAGCTTCGGATGCCGGTCGTACAAGTGGCGGAGATGTGACGAAGCGGCTGACGAGAGGCGTGATCGGCGAAAGCGCAATCTTATCCGACAGTCGACTGATTTCGAATTCGAAAATAAAAAAGGAAGAAAATAATTGGGTGGATCAACCAGTTGAGAAATGAATGGAGTGGGAAAAAAAGAAGAAATGAAAAAAAATGAGGGAGGCGGTGGAAGAGAGAGGGAACGATTCAACAACGTTGCCTGTCTACTAGATCATGGCGCAACTAATCATCACCAGAAAAGTTCGGAGGAGAGGTGAGCCATCCGGATGGGATCCGCACCATGATATACCCTCTCGATGGGGGGAACAAAGGGGTCTCCCCTGTTCACATCCACATCCTCGAGTGTCACACGCCTCGGGAGGGCGGCAAGGAAAAAGGCAAGCGCCAAGTGGGAGACGGGGGTATGTCCCTTGCCGACCCCCTTCGCCATCCTGGAAAGATGCCTAGGTTTGGTTTCCCGATGTCACGACCCCCGTCTCTCTCCCCTTGGCAAAGACGAGAATTAGTGTGTTCCACTAACACCATTTGCCGGTATGAGGCATGAAGAAACCAAAAACGGCATCTAGACTCGAACCTGGGTCGCATTCAAGGGCCTCCTAGGGACGCAGAGTGGGATGGGTGGTGGATAGGGGGCATGGGCCACTACGGCCCCTTGCTGCTTTGTCTCCATGTTGATGTGATACAGGGGGTGGGCAGCTCGTACTGGACGTTACCTGCGGGGCCGGGGGGACCGGGCGAGGTTTCGCTCCCTATTAGGGCAATGGCCGTGTCGGAGGTTTTCCCTTGGCGCTTGGGTCCTTTTTTGGGGGGGTGTTTGGGTTTAGTGTTAGTGGCTGCTAGGGCGAGTGAGTATTGAGGGAAAGGGAGGACGGAGGCCGGCGCCAGGGCCTTTTTTTCTGGCCCCGCTAAGGAATTTCTTTGTCTCAAGTCCGGGGTCTACTTGTTCGGAGGAGTGGGCTTTTCTTCACTGCTTTCTGGGGTGTGGCTGGCGCTCACTCCGGCTCCGGCTTTGCAGTCGGCTCGGACTTCAAACTGTTCGAGATCGTCGGGCGCTCCTTTGTCACTTCGTAGTACAAAATCAATTGAAGATTCTTCCGCCCAGCAGACACGCACAACAGTTACCAGGACCAAAAAGGGGCGATCGGCTAGAGATCCAGTTATCTGATCGGCATGCCGCAGGTACGAACGAGCATTCCGCCCTGAGTGAGCCGAGATGCAGCCCTTCCTTCAAAGCTGGGAATACCTGGTGGTTGTCCCCCCCCCCCCCCCCCCGTCGGGCTCGGATCCCTTCCTTGCACTCTGTCCCTGTAATATTCGTCTTGTCGGGGTGGATCGCCAGACGCTCTGCGGATCCCAAACGCGTTTCACTGCCCCCCCAGCATGACCGGCGCCGGGTTGTCGGATGAAACCGGCGCCAAGCCAATCCCCCTGGCCAGGCAGGTCAGTGAGGACTTTTGATCGAGCGGGAAGGACTGAATGTCAACGCGGATCACAGGCTCATCGTCGAAAACCCGGTATTCATTTTCGGGAATAGAGACCACCAAGGAGGGAGGAGGCAGAGCAATCGAACTTTCCCACTTAGTCGGTGAGATGGGATGTCTCCAGGAGCTTTTTCTTCGCGCTACTCGCGGAGACACTCCACATTGGTCCCCGTTCTCTAACGGCCTACCAGAAGCCAAGTCGCGCCAAGAGGCTAGGGAGCGTCAGTCACTCCCTTTGCGGCGAAAGGATTCAGGCGCCTCCCTTTCGCTCCAGGCGCCCCAGCTCCCACCGGAATAGCCAAGCTTTGTATAACAGAACAAGTAATAAACCACGACTCTCACAATCTCCACGAGCCGAGCAATCCCACGAGAACTCTCCCAGGAGAGAGAGAATGCAAGGGCAATCTTCAATCTGCACTCTTCCCCGCCAAGATCGCTGGCCCCCCTCCCTCTCCTTGCCGTTAGCCGTAATAGCTTGACTAACTGATTCACCATAAATAGTCCGACCACCCCCCGTAGCCCTACGGTGAGACGTCAAGTGTCGCATCCACCTCGCTAAACAACCCCGCGCCCCAAGTCTCCTCGCCGCACCCCTTTTTCTCGCTTTAATCGCAAGTAAGGACCCAAGCATCATAAAATCCTCATTATTACCCACGCGACATGCTTCACTTGGCCTGGGCTAGGCGTTGTCCCCCTTTTGGGCGTGGTGATTTCAGATCTGCATGGGGGGGCCATGATTCTTATCTCCCTTCCTGGACCTCGGAGGCGGTGCTTCAGGATGACCACTAGGTCTTAGCGTCCTGAGGCACTACTATTCCTTCGGCGATGGCTGGCATTCAAGATGAGACGAGGGCAGGCTGAGACGAGGTTCGAATCCTGGGGATGCTTGTGGTGATCCCTTCTTTTTGTTCCATCCATTCCTCGGCCGAGAAAACAAAAGGTCCTTTTTGTCCGGCCTGGCAGGGGCCGCAAACAAGCGAGGGTATAATAATCTCCGTAGACAAAACAAAACGCTCGTATCCACCCTTGCTCCAGCCCCTAGCCCCTTTCTAAAGCCCTTTTTGCTTATTTCCAGCACTATCGGAGCCCAACAATTGTAGTAATACAGGTATATACAGCAGAAGAAGAAGAAGAACAAACAAAGACCGCCATGATCTACGCAAATGCTTCGCTAAACTCCGTGCCCTTTCGGAATTCGAAAATGCTCCTCCCCTGTCATCTCCTGAGGACGATTTAGACCGTGGTCTCGTCCCATCAATCCGAACTAAATGACCCATTATCCCATCTCCCTTTTTTTTTTCTCCGGAGGAGCCCCATCGTACTAACCACCCTGCCGCAGGGGGAGATAGAGTTTGTTTGACACGACGCTATCCCCGGGACAAGTAGACCCGTGCAACTCAAGTCCACCGCACTGGCGACCCTGTGAGAAGGGGGATCGGTCTAGACCCCCGTTCTAAGCCGGAACCGTGCAAGCGAGCCCCACCGTAGTAGCTACCCTCCGCGAGGTGGGATGGGGGGCTCGCGGTTGGCACGAGGTCCGCCCCT
This sequence comes from Cephalotrichum gorgonifer, assembly GCA_900312665.1. NCBI lineage: Eukaryota > Fungi > Ascomycota > Sordariomycetes > Microascales > Microascaceae > Cephalotrichum > Cephalotrichum gorgonifer. The sequence goes on from ONZQ02000015.1 coordinate 161,305, forward strand.
GTGCCACATTGAATCCTACAGTTCAGCCCCCGGCGGTGGTACCGAGAGCTACCCTCCGGAACAAGGCTAGGGTTTCTGGTTGCCACGGAGCCATCCCGTGCTCAGAAAACTCGTGCAACCTCGCTTACCTAGCTGCAACTCTCAGTCGAAAAAGCCGGGAGGAGGGGCCGTGCTGTAATGGTGAACGGCCCCTTGTTGTTGTCAGACGGGGATCTCGCTCTGCCATCCACCGAATTGGAGGACATCCCCTAATGGATCGTATACGCCTCCTGCTGCGGCCTTTCTCTCCTCTCGCGCAGCACCTCAGACGCCGCCCTGCCGCACAGGAATCCGCTCGCAACCCTGGGCCGAGTTAGTACACACAGACCAGAACCAACAGAAACTCTAGGCGCGAGGAAAAGAGAGAGAGAAGGGGGAGTCCTTACATCTGCATCCCCAATAACCATCCCAGCGACTGCGTATACGCCAGAGACATGCCGCGCCCGCCATCCCACGACTCGTAGTTCCCCTGACGACACAAGATGACCACCATCAAGACAAAGCAGACCACCGCGCCGGCCGTGAGCACCGACTCCACGGCGAGCTGCAGCTCCTGCGAGAACGGTCGGCCCCGATACGCGCTGCGGCGGTGGTCCACTATCACGGCGAAGGACCATATTATGTTGGCGGCGGACTAAGGGGCAGGGCAGGGTTAGTTGGTCTCTCGTTCCCACCCCAACACCTGCACGAATCCAAATCCACGTATACACATTATAGATAAACGCCCAGACGGACGCGACGAAAAATAAAAACACCAAGGAGATGGGCGGGAGAGAGAGGGGGGCGGGGGCGGGGACTCACCAGCGGAATGGCCAGGTACAGCGGTATCCACGAGCTATCCCCCGCAGGCGGCGTACCCCGGGGGTACCGCGCACCATGCGCGTATGCATACGCCGTCATGATGACTAGTATGATGGGTATCACGAGCGAGAACTGTCGTACGACGGAGTACAGGAACCAGCACCTCCTCCCCGACCCGGAGCCGCGCCCCCGGCCGCCGCTGAAGACCCAGCTGTGCGGCTGCCGGCCGGGGAAGTCCGACGAGGAGTCCTGGGACGCGCCGTACCATTGTTGATGCTGGTAGTGCGCGCCGTAGCCCCCCCTGTTGGGATCCGCCATCGGGGCGGAGGGTGGGCAGGGCCGGCGTCTTGTCTAGAAGCGTAGCGTGTCGAACGGAAGAGCCCGTAGCTCCGTGTACGAGGATAATCGGAGAAATCGATCCGTCGTGAAATAATAGAGGGTCGCCGCCGAAGGGTAGGAGGGGATCGCACTCGAGCAGTAGCGGAATCGTTCTCGAAAGATAGGAGGGGCTCGCGGCTCGAACGGCGAGGCCTTATTCGCGAAGAGTAGGGATGGTTCGCGATCGAATAGCTGGGGTGTAAGGTATGTCGTGCTTGAAGTTGAAGCTCAGAAAACGGCCAGAAGCAAAAAAGACTGGATCACCCGCTCGAGCCAACAGTAGAAGGATTCCCAGTGAATACCCGAGGATATCCGTAATATGATTGAACAGGCTACCCAACAGGTCCCCCGCGATAATATCAGATCGCCTGCAGGATTTCCCACAGGATCTGATCCTCGATCTGCGCCACGCGTCGATCGCAAAGTGGGGGAGGCGTTGGGGGAGGCGTTGGCCGTACTGGTACTCGTACTTACTCGCACTTGCCTCCTGTACTTCGTCCGTCGCACACGTACTCGTTACTTCGACACGCGCAAACCCGGGTTTTGTAGGAGCGTCACGTGACTGATCTGCCAAAAACAGGTGCTCGGGCCGAGGAATCAGTTGGACGAAATTGCCTGAAAGGAAGTATTGAAATTGGTGGTGAAATAAAGACGGCTGTGATGGGTTGAGCTGTGTGGAAAGGCATGCTACTCTCTCTGCTGAACGGCTTGGTGGTTGGTTTGGCTCCTGCGAGAAGAGAGGAATACAAGAATCAGGGAGACAGTAGTGAGGCCTGGAAAAGGTAAAACGTAGGTGCCAAGAGACTTTTTGGATATTGCCTAAATCCAAAATGATACAGGGGCGCCGACCGAAATGTGAAAACGAACGGCGCCAAAAAAAAAAAAGGCGGATGATGGTGAGGTCAAGCCATGCACGAGCAAGACGTGTTCATTCAATAAGTCGATGCGATGGCGGATGCTGGCGCGGGCGTTTCGTTCCTGCATTCCACTCCGTCATTCCCCTGCGCCGTTTGCGGCCATTGCCAAATTCGCCTGCCTACCATTACAAGAATGCGTTTCGTCCGGCTCGCCCCAGGCACGACACCTCCTTAAGGCCCAGTGGCAGTCAAACACGCATCAAATCAGACAGCTCCGGTAGCACAATTGGTTAGTGCGTTGGACTTTTAAGGAAGACACGAAATATGGTCATCCAAGTCATCCAAAGGTTGCGGGTTCGACCCCCGCCTGGAGCGACATCTTTTTACCTCTTTTTGGTCTTTTTGGCCTCGTTCCTTATGACGTTTTTGACATACATTCCCCCCCCGCCTTCTATTAATAGTTTCGACTCGAGACAAGCTTCTCTTTTGGTACCCTTCTTCCCCTTCCTAACGCCCATCTGTAATACTCGTGGAGGTGGTTTGTTTGACCAACTACCTACCTACCCTCTCCAACATTCACTCTACAGCAGTTCTCCCTCTTGTTTCTGTTTCTCCGGTCCCTCGTTCTCTGGGCCGGCCGAGTCGGCTAATGTCACCCGATATTGCCGTCCTGAGCTTTAATATCGGTGCCGTGGGATGATGGATGGTGCTACGCCTCTTCATGCGAACGCTTGTTTTTAGCTCATGGGGCCGCGGGATGCTACCCAGCCTAATACGACCTTTCTTTCTTTTTTTCTTACTCCCGGTTTTTGCCTTGCTTTTTCTTCCGTCTGGTATCCTTCAGCCTGTCTGCCATCTGTTTCCTATTCCTGTCATGACGGGGTTTTCGGTCGCACTGGCTCAACTCCGCATTCACATTGTGTCGACCAAAAGTAGGGAGAAAAACGGGTGAAACATCTTTCGAGATCTTTTAATTAAGGTAGAAACAACATCATGCGCCTATAGGTAGATAGAAACCTTTAAAGAAACAATCACACTCAGCTCAGCTCTGTCTCCTACTCCCATTACTCTTTCACTGCCGCCCCGGCTTCCTACTATTACACCTACACGCCTTCTCTCCCCTCCTCCTCCTCCACATCCCCCCGCCTACCCGGGAAACCTACGCGCTCCACCTCTTCCCGATAGGCGAATCAGGCACGGCCGTTATCGTGACATGAGGCACGCTGGTGGGCGGCGGCGGCGGCGCCTGCGTGAAGATGGTGATGTACGTCGTCACGACCGTAGGCGTCGGCCCGGGCACGTCGAAGATGGTGGTGAGGATGCGCGTCTCCACGTTGGGATTGTCCAGGACCGGGACGCCACCGCGATCGTCTTCTTCCGGGATGCACTGGGAGTACCACTCGCTTTTTTTTCCGGGCGTGTTAGAATACTACTGTTCTTCTGGAGGAAGATAAGATGGGAAGGGGAAGGGAAGGAGGGGGGGGAGAGAGCTCACTTCTCGCCGTCGTTGTAGCAGTACGCGCCGGTAGGACACGCCGTCGCGTATTCCCAGTTCACTCCGCCGCCTGGAAATCCAAGTGGTTAGTCTTCATAGATCTTTTTTGTCCCATTTTCCCATTCCCCGGAGTCGGTTCTCTGGAGATGGAAATTTCCCCGACGGAGAGGTTCGTCCTCTGGTGTTGGGGGGAAGGGGCGAGGGAGGGTCGGTGGCACTTACACTGTCCCCAGATAGACTGCGTGGCGCCCCGCGGCGGCGGCGGCGGGGCCGGCGTGGTGGGCGCCGGCGCGGGCGTAGTATTCCCCCCACCATTGCAGCCCCCGAAGCGGCAGCGCTGTGCGGACACGCCGACAGCGGCGGCCAGGGCGAGGAGGGTGTTTGCGAAGATCATGGTTCCAGCGGGGTGAAGGAGAAAAAAAAGGGGAAGAAAGGAGCAAGAGTGTATTGTTTGGAGCGTGGAAATGGTCGGGAGAAGACTGAGAGAGAAGACTGAGAGAGCGTGTACCAAGTATGCAGACCGATAAGACCCAATAACGAGGACAGGAAACGAGAGGAGAAATTGGGGGATTGGGTTGGATGAGTTAAGGCACTTTCTTTTCCGAGCACAGCCGGGGTAGAGAGTCAGGTTTATATACACGAGAAGCGATATCCCAAGCTGACGGCGGAGAGAGGCATATCATCCCGTTGTCCATGTTACCATTATGAAAAGCCGGATGGTGTATCCGCGCCGTTCTCACGGTGATGACCTATCCCAACCTCATCCTCTCCCACCGGTTTCTCTCCCGCCCGTCTGTTTACCTGGCCGCTCCTCCCTCCCACACGGCAGCGTGCCTTACCCCTTATTAATTGCCTTCCCATCCCTCGGAGAATATCCTCACTGCGACGCGGCGTACATGCTGCTTCGGCCGATCCATAGCCGTCACGGTGCAATAAAGAGGAAGAGGAGGTGGTGAGGGGGTGGCCTAGGCGAGAACGGACTGGCCGGATGTACATGAAAAACGTCGAATATGGGCACTTACACATTACACGTCCATCTCGAGCTCGCTCACTTGGTGCCCCCATCCATTCCGACCTCCGGAACCAAGAATGGCCCTCAAGAACCTGCCCAGTCAAAGTTAATTCGTCATTCCCACTATCTCTTGAACATATTAACCTCCCCCCCTCCTAAGAAAAGTCCGATAAGTGCTTGCGGGTCCGCCGTCCCGGCCTTAATGTCCTGCCGCTGTTATTTTTACACACGCACAGGCCGGCTTTCACGATGGGGTAGTCCACCCCGTCGGTTCAGAGCGTAGAGTGTTTTTTTTATCCTCATGCCCAATAATGTTCCGTCTCCGTCGCTTCCTGTCGTCCTCCCCCCTCCCGGTTCGGTATCGCGCCACACAGGCACTCGTCCGGTCCGGCGGATAAATACCGTCTCTGTCCCGGCCACTTTCGAGACTTGGGTGATAGGTGAGATCATTGTCGGGAACCTGTTGGGCGGGACGTGTAGAAATATCCAGTCCGCGTCAACCTCAGCCGTAACCATCATATCAACTCGTATCTCGTGGTTCCAGACAACCATGAAGCGTCTGGTCGCCACCCGCGGACTTGACTGGGTCCGTATCTGGTCTACGTGCCTGGACCGTAAACCTCTCCCGGGCCAATGACACCCCCGATTTTTTAATTCTCACAGGCAACCCTGCATACCCGGTTCCTGGTTCCTGAATCTCATTCCCTATTGGGGACAGCAGATTCTTGGCTGGTCATGCCCCCTTATGGGGATTTCTCTCGAAACGGGGCCTCACCCCTCCGTTTCGGGGCGCTGTCCTGTTATTTGTTCTTGTCTCAACAGTGGGACGACCCGCATGGGCATTACAATACAGTTGTAGTGGAAAGCCTCGACTCATTGGTTGAGAGGGTAGTATGCTGGTGGCGGCGGAAGCGCCGCGACATGCGTTGTATTAATATGATGGACACCGTCCTGCATCCTGAACCTCAGCTTGGGGGGACCCGGCTCCATATTCCCCCGAAACCTCGTTCGTTTGCAGGCGATGGCCTCTCAAGCTGGCCAAGCTGAGAGAAGGTGCGTTCTTTAAAGGTGTGGGATGGAGAGCCGGGCCGGGAGCGCGATGGCTCCAGGCTTTCCTTCCCACCCCTAACACAAGTAAGGGTTGCCGCTTGGGACGCTCCTGATGAGCTTTCCACGGGTTAGAGGTATGAATTCCAATCTGATAGACGGATAATAGCCAAAGCCCGAATTAGATGAATGGCGAGACGACGAGGAGACATGGGCAATCCCGAGCCGTCCTGGAGCGTAGTCGCCACCATGAGGGCGGCCGGGCTCGTAAATTGTTTACCCACTTGCAAATAACGGAGCTGGTAATAGTAGTGTGGGTACTTATCTTTCGAGGATCATATTAGGTTGCTTCTGGGACCTGTGATAATGGCTGTGAGCAGGGCGATGACCGGCCTGTCTTTCGCCCTCTTTTCATCTGAGAGTGACTGATGCCTGACCAAAGAGTCATGGCAACCACCAAGATATCCGAACCGTAAGAGGTACCCCTAATTCTTCGTCCGACCTTATCCCTGTCTAATCACATATTGACTGGGGGCTCTCGCTAAGCTCTGGGAAGTGATGATTTGCCGGTACAAGGAGAAGGCGCGGAAATGTTTGCGTCCCAATGCCGTATCCAAGCTAACCGCTTCCCGGAAACCACGGCCGTGGGAATTCTAAACATAGACCAAAACTTTCCCGCCCGAGGACGAGGAGGGAGGGGCCAATATGATCCGGGACGAGGTTGCTCGTGGCCACCAATTCCGGGTTCAGGATCCTGCGAACCGAGGCAACCATTCACTGGGAAGACATTCGGCTGGGATACCCGCAAAACGCACCGGAGTTCAGACACTGTCTGCTATTTCTGGCCAGGCATCATCGGCTGCCTGGATACTGGATGGGGAGTCTCATCTAATTCTCCCAGCTATTCCCAGCGGAACCAACCCGGCCCTCTGGGCGGATCTCAGCGCATAGGAACTGGAGTACATTCATACTTGACACCTAAGAAAGGCCATTGGATACGCCCAAAGTGGGCTGGGATATAAATACATTCCACACTTAATCGCCTCTAATAGACTCATATCAGTCTCCGGGCCAATATAGGGCCGTCCATCCTCACCCGGCTCTCGACCCCGCGGGACCCGCCAACTCTCTACCGGCAAACTGCCGGACACCTCTTCAGGCTGTCCCAAAATGGTCTTTGTTTTTACTCATCACACCTGTCCTGGGGTTGGGGAACCTCTCTTGGCAGTATGGGATCAACGTGAGAAGACGCGGCGCGGGGTAGTACGTAGGCCGAGATAGGAAGTGCAGAGGGTTGCCGGATGAGATCTGGAGACGATCTTATCCAGTTTTGGGCGGGGGGTATTACGGTGTAAGCACACTCGTCGCGTGGGAAGAAGCGCGGTGAGTGGCTTCTTCGTGTCTTACAGAGGATCTACGGTCACTTCGATTCCCTCGTTGGGTGAATAGCCGCGAGCAATGAGGGAGAGCCAACGGTGGGGGAGGGGGCAGGGGGCCATGAAAAAAAAAATGCCGTGATGGGATTTAAAAGGTGGGAAATGTCCGCTTCTAGATATTATGGAAGGTCCGGTGTCAGCAGGGACGGGCGAACAAGCATGTACCGAACCCCCTTCCCTCCCCAAAGTATGGGTAAGAAACTGCGTTTCTATCTACGCCAGACCATACTCAGCAACAAGCTTCTCAGCACACGTCGCGCCCGTCACATACGCCACGGCCTGGACGTGGCAGCTCGGGAGGACCGGCACGACGCCCATGTCCGCCACGCGCAGGTTCTCGAACCCGACGACGCGGAAGTCGCTATCGACGACCGCGTCCGCTTCCCCAGCCCTCCCCATCTTCGTGGTGCCCGTCATGTGCCAGCTCGACGAGAGCGTCTGCTCCCAGTACGCGAGCAGGTCCTCGTCCGAGTCGCCCTTGGGCGCCGTCAGCGTGCCGGTGTTGTCCTTGGCGTAGCCCTCGTGCTTGGCGAAGCGCAGCGCCGCGCGCAGCGACTCGATGGCCACGCGGCGGTCGAAGGGGTCGGACAGGAACCTGGGTTCGTGCCTGAGGGGCGTGTCCGGGTCGGCGGACTGAAGCGTGACTTCGCCGCGCGCCTGCGCGTTCAGGTACCACACGAGCAGGCACGAGTAGTTGAGGCTGTCCTCGGGGAAGCCCGGGATGAACCAGTGGATCGGGAAGTGGGTGAGGACCTCGTAGTGCGGCACCGTCTCCTTGGCGAGGAAGGCCTGCTCCTCGGCGGGAAGCGCCTTGAACTCCTCGCAGGAGGCCAGGTTGTCGAGCTTGAACCAGCCGATGCCCATCTCGCAGGCGAACTTGCTCCAGGGGCCGGTGCCGTCCTTCTTCCACTGCTCGAGGGCCGCGTCCATCGCCGCCTTGTCGCCGTAGAAGGGCGCGCGCGCCGTGTCGCCCTCTTTGCGGGTGTAGACGAGGGGGCAGAACATGTGATCACGTAGACCCTGGCCAACGGCGGGAACGTCCTTGACTACGGGCAGGCCGAACTTTTCCATTTGCACCTTGGGGCCGATGCCGGAGTGCATGAGAATCTTAGGGGTGTCCAGGGAACCGGCGGAGAGAATGACCTCTTTCGAGGCCAGGTCTGGAGAACCAGCGTGTTAGATCGATCCAATCCGAAAGAGTCACCTCCAAGAACGCCCGCGACATCTTCTTGGGAAGATGAGAAGTGGGGGTTGCGTATGACTTACATCTCTTGCCATTGGCCTCGACACCAATAGCCTTGGTACCTTCGAGAATAAGCCTCTGGACCGGCGCAGAGGTCACGATGGTCAGGCCCTCCGGCGTAGGCGTCAACAGATCGTTAGCCGTCGAGCGCCGTCCATTATGGCTCGAGTTGATTAGCACCGACATGCCAATCGGGTTTCCCGAGTTGTGGTCGGGGTTAAGAGGGAAGCCGGCGTCCTGGAAGAGGTCGAGCATGGGCGGGAGGTCCTTCTCCCATTCCTTGGCGTAGCCGACTTGGAGCTTCCCCGAGTCGCCATGATGCTCGGGCTTTGGAGCCGCGTACTTGGAGTCGACGCCCTCTGGAAGATTACTGTGGAAAGTCTCCAGCGCCTTGAAGCGGCGCTGGATCTCCTTCCAGCGGAAGGCATCGTCGCCGACGGTCCGCGCCCATTCCTCATAGTCGTCGCTCGCGCCGACGGAGTAGACGCCGAAGTTGATGGCGCTTGAGCCCCCGAGACCCTTGCCTCGGGAGTAGTCAACCTCCCTGTCTTGGCAGTGCTCCTGGGGCGTGGTCTTGTAGCCCCAGTTCAGATCCTTGTTCTGAAAAGTGAGCCACCGCTGGCCGTCAACCCGCAGGTCCCGATCCTCATTCGTGCCGCCCGCCTCTAGCAAAAGAACCCTGAGCGTCTTGGAAGCGCTAGTGAGCCCAGCCGCGACAGCGCTACCGGAAGGGCCGCCTTTTAATAAAAGAAAGTCGTTAGCTCGGCTAAGTGGTGTCTTGGACGGACGGACATGTGAGAGCGGGTATCTCTCTCGGCTAAGATGCGCTCTAGATGGTCTAGTCCTTACCACCAACAATGATGAAGTCAAAAGTGGACGATTCCATGACTGATGGACAAGATGTTTACTGTTTCTGGTCAAAAAGGGAGGGAGGGTGGTGGCGTTTATTTGGCTGCAATCAGATCGGACAAACGACAATCGGCTCGTAGCGTAGCTCGGTGTGCTCACACGGTTACAATTACTGTGAGCAAGCAACGGGCGGGATGAATCTTCTTATTATAAACAGGAGACGAGTAATTCCGGGCGGGTCCCTTCGAGCTTCAGGCATTCTCTCTGGGCTCTGGCCCCCCTCTTTAGCGCCAAAGAGCCAACGAGGTCCCCAGTGATCAACGCCAAGTACAAGTTATCTCAAGAGCGGGGTGTGGTGATACCATGCCATGCACAACTTAACTTTGACATTGACAAACAGACAAGGGCGTAACAATCGGTCGAGGGAGCTGACCTGTCATATAAGTAAGAATAAGCTTATTAGCACCACGCCACCGAAAGTGACAAATAGTGACAGACTGCTCGTCACGGATTAGATGAGGCTCTTACTCTTGGCACGGAAGAGACACATTTGGCTGTTGAAAACTGAAGCTGACGTTTTGCATTACCATTCTGAGTAATACCAAGATTGCTCGTGGTTGTGTAATACTTGTGGTAAGACCTTGGCGAGGGGAAATGCATGCTTGTAGAATGCTGCGACTGGGTGCGGGGTTCGGGTATCCGTTCGGGTAGGTAGTTTGAGTGTCAATCCTACCTACTCTTAAGGGACTGAATCGAATCTCGACTATATGCAGTCTAGAAACTTGATGTACTATCTCACCACCTGTAATTCACCCGCGGAACCCGGGGCCGGGCTAATACCGAAAGTTTCCCGTCAGGAGGCTTACTGTCAAGTATTTCAAATTACTTGTACTACTCGAACTTGCACTAAAGTACTAGGGTGGATATCGGAAGCTGTCCCCGAAGCCACAGCGGGCGCTCTGACTTGCTCAAGTACTTGTCCGAGTATAGTCCTGTCCTCTTCCTTGAGTCCTCGCCCCACTGCGATGATGTCGATCCCTCTTCTAAGCGGCTTGTACGCTAAATCCTACGATCCACTTCCTTGGCCTTTCCCCACTACAAGGGACAACTACGGCTAGCATCCCCACTATTAGCGCTCAAAACTCCAGGGTCTTCACCCCGTCTGAGCGGGGTAGCGCCTAGATCATTACGCGTTGGTGTTTCGGGGGGTGGCAGTGGGCTACTCCATACAAGTAGTTGGAGACCTGCCCAACGGGCAAAGGTGGACCGACCTGAGTCGGGTAATACGAATAGTCATAGGTATCGTGCTTGTATCGACAAGTACTCGTAAACGAGCAAGCGCCTCATTTTGGACGTCCTTGGTGATGACGATCGTCCCACATGAGGTTCTCCTATTCCGCATGGCCACACAATAGCTATAACCACTCCCAGGCAGTCGTGAGGCTAAGACTTGGTAACCCCAGATTCTGAAAAGCGCGGATATGTAGGTGGCGCCTCTCCATCTCTGGTCGCACAAGTATTCCTTGTACCTTACTTGCAGAATGTCGAGGAGATGAACTTTTTTTTTCCCGACAAATACAACGTGACTGGTATTATGCTAGTTAGCTTGAAGTTTGAGTAATACGTAACGATGTGGAAAACGTACAGCTAACTTCCATACTCGCAACTTGACTGGATTACAAGTAATAGAAGGTTATCTTCATTCTATTCTCCATAATAACTTGCTGTTGTCCTCATGCAAGGATCCGTACTCCACAGCCATGAAACCAAGGTCTCGTAGTTCGTAGGTATGAAACACTCTACGATATCGATCCCAACCATTGGATCCATGTCCTATCACTATCAGTGCGTGCCTTAGCTTCCGATCCATCGAGATACATACCCGGTTGACGTAGCCTATTCTTGTACTCGCGATCCTCCCAAAAGGGAGCGTGGAACGGTGCCGGGTATTCGCATATTAACGCCGCCGTAACCTTTGCCACGTGCGAAAGACCAATAGCCGAGATTCCCTAATTGCGCCGATGCTATCGGAGATACTGGTAAGGGAACGGACTGGACCCTTCCCTCCCTGAGTTCCAACGGCCTCCGACGTCCAAATCTGGACTCCGAGGACGCCAAGCAAGCCATATCTATGATTTTGAGATCCTGAACCGTTACTCGTGGGGTATGAGACGGGGCGACATCCCATCTGAACATAAACTACTCGTGTATTATCAGATACGACCTCACTGAATGTTCGTAGCAATGGACTTTGTGCCTGTCTGTTCCTGGTCTAGCTACTAGTGGAGGCGACACCATCGCATCGCATCACGATGGATTTTTATCTGGCGAGAGAGACTGCCATTTCACAGTACTCGCACTCCGTCAGGCCATAATTCATACTTTTCATAAGACTGGGAGTAAAAGGACAAGGATCATTCTGGATTTCGGAGTTATTGGCCCTGGTACGAACACACCACACTGCCAAGCTTGGCCAATAGTTCCCCTTTTGAAGCTCAAGCTCTATTCGTCTTAGCCGCGAGCACCTATTTTGTTTTTACCCACTCACACTACTGGCGCCCCACCGCACTTGTTGCCGCCGGGCTTTGCCGCATCCTTCATAGCGACGATCTTGTCCGGGGAACGACCTGGCGACGGCGAGTCCGGCTAGTTTAGTGCTGTCATATTTGTGTTTTAGTGCTGCCTCATTCGTGTTATATCCGCAATTGGTCCTCCATCACCAGGGACTAGTAGGCCCCTGGCTAGTGTTAGCAAATACTTGTACACCGGTCCATAAGAAGTGGGGACCACAAGATTACACCAAGATCCCAGGAGACAGGATCTGGCTTAGCAGGGAAACTGACCACTCTCGCGGATGCCGGCTGGCAGATGCCATGCATGGGGGAGGCATGTTTTAGGTTTTTTTTTCCCTGCGACAAGTACAGTACGTCAGAATTCAATAGGGGTTTTATAATAGAAGGAGGACCACCCATACATATGATCTTCACGGTTCATCCCTGTACTCGTGTAATAGAAAGCTAGACTCGTAGATCATTTGCTCAACTGGAAACCATCGACTGGGCCCTCGGGTCTTTTCTTCTCTCCTCAGATGTAAGACTGACTTGGCTTTGCTTGTATATATCATTGGCATAGCCCCATCCCGGTGGTACTCGATGCTTTCGTCTCCCAGATAGGCCCGTTTTGTTTGCTTTTCCCATTCCATTCTTTTTTTCAGCCACGTGCCAGGCTACCGGTTACGGATGGCCGGCATCCAAGAACAGTTTGCTCTCCTGGCCGTTGGATGGGCCTTGATTTTGTTGCGGACAGGTATACGATGGCACCAGGTCAGGTTTTCGGGCTCAGCGCTCGACGACTATTTGATTCTGGTGGTAGGGGTAAGTCTCTAGCCCATCCCACTTGCTCGATATCCTAGCCAGCTAGACTATGCATGGCATTGCTTTTCGTCTTTCTTCTACCGACCCCACTTCCTTCTTTTCTAACGAGGTAGCCAGCTGACTCTAGATCTTCTCCATGCACTTAGATCCTCTTCACTCTTGAAGTGTTAGCCGCCCACGAGGTAGGCGCCAAGTATGGCGGCCTCACCAACAGCTACATGACCGACGAGCAGCGCGCGGCTGTAGACCCAAACTCGGTGGAGTACTACAACCGCCAGATGGGCTCCAAGGTCCAGGTCGTTGGCTGGAACTTTTATGCTGCCATTCTCTGGGGGTTGAAGTTTTGCGTAACCACTTTCTATTCACGCCTCACGTATGTATTCGCCCTCTGAGCTCTGTTGGTGGTGAACCTTGCCTGAGCTCCTGATTGAACCGACTGACCCGGGTAACCATATAGATCTGGACTGCATCACTTGCAGCACTTGAAGACGCGTGTGTACATCGCGTACGGGATCCTGTCGGTCACTTACTTGACAGTCGTCCTCACACTATGCCTGTCCTGCCGACCTATCCAGCGCTTTTGGCAGATTCACCCTGACCCCGGGCCTCTCTGCCGGCCTGCCAATAGTCCCGCATGTAAGTAGTCCTGGAGCCCAACGATTCTAAGACGCTGGAGGCTGACTTGTCCCAACAGATGTAATGGTGGTTGCCATCCCGAACATCCTTACAGACGTTTACTTGCTTTCGATTCCCCTACCAGTAGGTGGTACATCTCTATCCTAACGGGTAGTCTTGGGTGATTTACATTCTGCTAATCCACGCTCGCAGCTTCTTTGGGGTGTGAATATCAGTGTCCGCCGCCGATTGACCCTAATGTTCCTCTTCAGTGGCGCATTGTTTATCATGATGGCTAGCATCATTCGAGCTGTCGTCATATCAACGGTGAGTTCAAGCCCCAACAGAGTCATCGTGGCGTGGCGAAGCGACTGGCCGTTGGCCTTGGCTAATACAGAGTCATCTTCCTAGGCTGGCCTGACCGGTGCCATTGACGGCAGCCAATGGGCTTGTCGCGAGACCTTTGTCGCCATCGTCGTCACGAACCTACCCATCATCCATCCGATCATCCGAAAGGGCGCCAAGAAGATCGGCTTAAGTGCCCTCTTCAGCAGAAGCCGCGACAACGGCCAGAGCCACGAACTCCGGAGCAAAGGGACCGGCATCGGCCGGTTTGGCGGCTCATCCAACGCTAAGACAACGCTGTCCCGCCCCGGCATTACCCCTCAGACCACCGCATGGGGCAGTGACGAGGATATCCTGAGCCAGCAGGCCGGGGACGGAGAATCATGGAGCAAGATAAAGGAGGAGGGCAAGGGCATTTTGGTGACGCAGGAGATTGGCGTCCATTCGGAGACTGTGCCTGGGAACAACGACCCAGCGGCTAATGACTGGGGCTACAGCTCTTCGAGAACCGACGGAAGCTACCGAGCTTAGAATATATCGACATTGAGGCCATTTAGATCGCGTCGAGTCGGAGCGGACCCTGCGGCGGTTCCGCCCTACGCTGAGTCACCAGATTTACGCACTGGGCTCGGCCAATTTCCCCATTCTCATTCATAGTCTCAAGGACGTAGCGGCGTCCTTCCAGTCAATCGGCCATAGGAGTATAGCGGAGGTCTCGTTCTCCTTGCGTTAGGTAGGCCGAGCCATATACCCATCTCTATCTCGCGAACTCCAGTTAAATAATTATAATATCACTTGAACACCATACTTTGCTTTGAAGAAGATGGTTGAGCATGATGTCGACCCCCGATGGAACTAGGAATAACGCTCGGACATCTAATGGAGCTTAAACTCCTCCACCTTGAAGGAACCGCTGTTGTTGTCCCCCTGTATGCTCACAGCCTCTCCATACATCAACCCATCCACATAAGCCTCGCCAACAACAACCCATTGCCCCTGAATCCTCTCCCTGAAAACCATCGGACACGGACACCCCAGAGGTATGCACACCACATCTCCCTGCTTGGCCTCACTCGGCACAAGACCCATCCGTCGACCGCCGTCCAAGTAGAAGAACCTCCGGTCCCAACAATATGCTGCAAAGATACGACGCCAGGACCTCACGACTTGTTTGTCCCTCTCTAAGTCCTTTACCTTCCTGTCGTAAGACCTTTCCATGAGGCCAACTCTCCTGTTCATGGATGCCGCCACAAATTGATCCCAGTATTGTCGTAGTACTTCATCCACTTCCTGTTCTGGGTAGCATTCGGTAACAAAGTCGCCAAACATTCCTAGGATATCGGTAAGTTGGCTTGCGTTGGTGACGTTGTCAGGCTTCTTCCCAAGGATAGTTCGCGCGAATGCTTCGTGTTGTTGCGAGTCTTGGGCATCGATCATGGACCACCAGTCTTGGAATGCCAAGGCAGACAGATTCGAGTCTCTATCAGAGGCCATGTTTGTTGGTTTTCCCAAGACATCGATGCGGCCCAGGACAACTGCCTTTGTAGTCATGACGGTGCCGGTCGAGTCGAAGCTCACGTCCGGGTTGGTTTCGCCCGCAGCTGTGAAGTAAAACTGCGGTTGACGAGCGTCTTGAAAGAAGACTTGGTTTGACTTGACGGTAGACCAATCCGGAACCCAGGATGGAAGTGCTTGCTGGTTTCGCTGCGGCCGAGCTCTCGTGAGCATGAGCAACGTCTTCGATTCTTGGATTTCCGTCCTCGCAAATGATGTGTACAGATCGGGAACTGAAAGCCCGTAGTCGACCGAGATCTGGTACTTGCTCTTCTCGTTTGCGATGTTAGCCAGTCCGTAGATCATGTCCCTCGGATCGGTCGCGCTTCTATCTGCATGGAGAAGCAGACATTCGAGGAAGCTGAGATATCTTTTAGTGGCCGATTCGTTCCACTGTTGGATTTTGAGCAGGCCGTCGTCCCCGATAACGTCCAGTGAGAACATATCGTTTTCCATCGCCTGCAGTAGGACGTTGTACGTTAGACCTGAGGCCCTGAGGCGGACTAGCAACTTTTGGACCCGGATCATAGCCTCCCCGCTGAGAGAATCGTCACCGCAGTAAACTGTAGTTGACCTTGCGACGGTGAGCTCTTGAAGCACCCACATCCTGGACCAGTACTCCAGTTGGAACAATTTCGAAAGAGCTTGGAGTTGAGTCGTCCGATTCTGGAGCTCCTGTAGGGCCCAATCTTGGGTAACGTCAGGATGGCCAAGCTCTCGAATAAGTGTGAAAGCAGCATGGGCCTCAGGGTGCGTCCCCAGCCAAGTAAGAACTTGGTCTGCTTGCTTGTAGATTTGCGTCATCTTGGGGACCTGGGAGTTACGCTCTGGAATGCTTTCCTGGTTGATACAGATAGCGTCAATCCAAATGACCATTTCTTGATCAGCGAATTGGAAGCGTTCCAAGGCCATCCATAGATTCTCCCGTACAAGAAAGAGCTTCCCGTCTAGAAGTATTGAAGACGTAGGGGCGGAAGAAGGCGGACCCCAAGTGTATGAGAGGGCGTTGTACACTGGAAGCTGGTCGAGGTCGGCGTTGAACACCTCACATTGGATGGTCGTGGGCTGCGGCTGGGGTCTCGGTTTCAAGATGCGAAGAAGTCTGATCTCGTTCTTGTTCGGATCGAGAGGATGGTACTTGAACGCCTGTCCCCCGAATTGGTCGTACAACAACGGCCTACGACTACAAGGAATGAGAGTGTACACTAACCTCAGGAGTGGCACTTTGAGACGCGGATGAGGCCATTACTATCATCTGGCATGCGCGCACACACGACCACTGATGCCGTATTTCGGGAGCTTGAATATATTTGAAAGCTTGGCCAGTATAAAAGCTCTGGCGGGAAGAGTGGATGGTACGAAGTGCGGGGTAATAGGTAGAAGTAGCACATCTTACCTGCAATCCGATCCCGGTACATGCAAACAGCTGTAAACTAAAATAGGAAAATGAATAGTAAGATATGCTCTGGTACAGGCAAACTGCATCCTGAAACTATATTCACCAACTAGAGTTACACTGCCTAACAACTTCAAACGATGAATGAAATAACTCGAGTTTCAATTGAGGCTATCCGCCTGCGTGCCTACATCGTGCCAATTGGAACTCGGCGTTAAGTTTGTCGACCATACCACCATCACAACCCAACATACGGGAGAGCTTCCTGTCCAGGTTGGGCGAGTTGATGCTGTTAAGTCTTACCTCGCCGTATGCGATCCTGAGAGAGTTAGTAGCTATTATTGATCTCCGCTTATGTGGCTAGTCCGCAATATACAGATTTTGTGTGGGTGTTTCCTCGAGGTGAGGCACTGACCACAGGGCGTATACGCGATGTTCAAAGGTAGGTAGGCCGTTGATGTCGTCGGCCCTTGAGTAGACCCTGCCTATGTGGTACGCTATCCCATTATTAATACAAATAGGCGGGAAGCGTATGAAGTTACTGTGTATCAGGTGTATGAGTGTAGGGAGGAAATTGGAGGATATAAAACTTAAGAAAGTTCGCTGCTGGATATGGATGGCAATGTCCGTACTTCTAGATCTTGTCACAATCCTTATACTTCTATATGCAGTCGACATATATTATGCGCTAGCTATCAGGCAAGGATCAGATCCCGAAATTGTTTAAAGTGAGAGTCCCGACGTGCCGCTCATGGTAATAACGGCCCCGGCAAAACGTGGTAGGAAGCAATCCTCGTCGACCAAGAAATGTCCGGCCAATGGTGGTGTTTCTTTCATCGTGGCTATTTGCATCATACCCGCCTTCTCGCCCGCAAAGAGTTGCAAAGTCATATGGTCCCGTACTTGCTCATATATACTTAAGAACATTCCGCAATGATCAACATTACTATGCTGGAACTCTGATATGGTGTTATAAGTACCTCTGTGTCTCTCCGTAACCGTCGTTTCCCTAGCCTCACTTCCCACCGACGACCAATATAACTTGTTTTTACGAAGCTGCTAAAGGAGTATTTACCTGGCAACGGCAACTGTAACGTCAGACACCATGTCTCTCAAGTATCTTTGCACCGCTGGGACTTTTGATTCCCTCCCCCTACTCGGTGCCGAGATCCTCTCGGTCGAAACGTCGCTGGTGACCAACTACACGGCGACTTCTCACGCAATATACAGATTCATCCAGCCATCGGTGGAAGTCAAAGGCATCAACTTTTGCAACATAACCGTCTCCTACACGCACCCCGGCCAGAACGATAACATCTTGGTCGAGACGTGGCTGCCTGTTGACACCTGGAATGAGCGGCTACAGGCTGTGGGCGGCGCGAGCTTTACCGCGGGCCGCACGTTCCTTTCGTACTACAATATGAACGGGGCGCTCGCAGATGGGTATGCGACTGTTACGACAGATGCAGGGCTCGGGAGTGCGGCGGACGCGTCGGAGTGGGCACTGGTTAGTCCTGGGAATGTGAACTTGTATAACTTGCAGAATTTGGCTTCTATTTCTTTGAACGACGAGGTAAGTAGACTGGACTGAGACTGACGAGGAGGCAGCGTGCTAGCTACTCGTACATGGTGGGAAGGAGGAGGGCTTTAACGAGAGTGAGTGACCCTCTAACGGAATATTAGGCAATCATCGCAAAGTCACTTATAAAGAGCTTTTACGGAAAAGATCCGGCGTACTCCTACTTCAACGGCTGCTCGCAGGGAGGAAGACAGGGACTCCTACTGGCACAGCGGTACCCGGATGCGTACGACGGTATTGCGGCCGGGGCGCCGGCCCTTTACTGGAACGAGCTGCTGTCGTCTATGCAGTGGCCGCAGCAAGTCATGAGCATGAACGGGTATCCCCACGGGTGCGAGCTGGATGCGATCGTTGCGGCTACAGTTAAGGAGTGTGATCCTTTAGATGGTGTTGAGGATGGTATTATCAGTGATATCAACGCCTGCTTGGACCATTTCGACCCGTTTAGCCTGGTGGGTTCGTCGGCCATGTGCATCGAGGGTGGGAGGAGGGGGGATGTTCTGATCAGCCAAGCCGCGGCCACGGTGGTTAAGGCTACTTGGGATGGAATGCGGACTGCTGATGGCAAGCAGCTGTGGCTGGGGTACACGCCTGGTACCGCCCTGACGGCAAGCTCGTCTGGTGTTGCAGGGACGGATTGCTCGTCCGGGTCGTGTGTTGGTGTGCCTATATTCCTTGGCTCGGAGTGGTTACGGTACTTCGTTGCGAAGGACCTCGAGTTCGATTTGACGCACCTTGAACATAAGGAGTTTGACGACCTCGTGCATCAAGGGAAGGTCTATGAATCATTTCTCGCCACTAATGATCCTGATCTCTCGAGGTTCCGGGATGCGGGCGGGAAGTTGGTAACGTTCCATGGTCTTGTAAGTGCCTCCCCGCCCAGCCCGCCCCCTTCTGCTTTGACATTCCGAGGAACTGATTATATTCCTGTAGGCTGATAATCTCATCTCGTCCCATGGCACGGAAAGGTACTACAGGGCCGTCTCGGACTTACTCCCCGACACGCGCGACTTTTACCGGTACTTCGAGGTCCCCGGGATGGCACATTGCTGGGGTGGTAAGAGTGGGCAGCCGGAGAGTCTATTTGAGCAGTTGAGGGAGTGGGTTGAGGGCGGGACAGCCCCTGATGAAACGCCTGTTAAGATTACAGATCTTGACGGGAAGGTGCAGGACCGTGTGTTGTGTTCTTACCCGAGGAAGGCAAAGTTTGATGAGCTGTGTGGAGAGCCGGGGAGGGCAGAGTGCTGGGGATGTGCTGAGACGGATCGCTAGTTTCTTGTGATCCAGCTGAACGGCTGGTTAAGGTGACGTGCCTCTTAATTATAGGAGGTTTAATACCGTACAATGTGTGTCCAGTTATTGGCTACGTATAGGGATCCAGCACTTATACCGCCCGGAATTATTATCAGATACTGATTAGACAACTGGGGCTTCAGGTAGCAGAAGTTCAAGACAAGTTCGCCGTCTACTAATTATTGCTCCCTTTTTTTGTGGGCTCTAATTGGACCACATCTCAATTATAGTCGAATCTGACATCTTTCTCGGGGCAACTATTAGCCGTTATTTGTACTTAACACGAAAGCCTCCACCTCGTTCTGTCATGTCACTCCTCGCCTCCGCCCTTCCCGCCGTTTCCAACTCTCAACCCTTATAACCTCAAGTTTTCTGAAGACTATCATTAGCCCGGGCAAGGCCAACCAATATGACCTCGTCTACTCTGCCGATGTGGAACCGGCTCGGCCTGGGGGTAGCCGCCGGTTACGCCGCACTTGGGGCCGTCTCCATGTTATACCCGCTCAGTATGGCTAATCTCCTCGGATTTCGCGAGTTAGTCGGGAATGCGAGGGCCGACGCGGCTGGCGTCATGGGCTTTATCGGCGCACGGGATCTGAGCATCAGTTTCGCCATATATGCTCTTTCGAGAGCGGGGAAATATCAAGAGATGGGGGTAGTGATTCTAAGCACAATGATTTTCTGCGGCCTCGATCTATGTGTCTTTTGGAAAAATGGCCTTCGTGGAGAGTAAGTACAGAGTCGAGAACAGTTATCCGGATTTGATTCTGACATTCTAGCGCAGGACAGTGTTAGCCGGAGGCATTGCATGTATGACGGGGCTTATAGGATTGAAACTGTGGGATGGTCGTGGCTAAGCGGAATCTCGGGATGGCATGCATGTTCGACCGTGGATATTCAAGCCAATATGGTGGTTAATGCTGGAAGTCCTGTTGCGGATTGTCGCTTGGGGGTGACACTCGGCTTGGCCCTTTGTATTATCTGGAACTAACTCACTTATATGCAGTAAACTTGTTTCAACTTACTCTACCCTCGCTCTCCTTCTTTTGCTTAGATTTCTGAATCAAATTCTGGAAACGATCATTCACCACCCTCAACTCATTGCCACCCAGATGATACACATACTGGTCCCGGTCCCGATTCCATTTACTGCGCTCGGTTTCGGGATCTGCGCCCTTTTCTAATAACCACTCAATAAACGCGAAGTCACCGGAATATACCGCATGGGAGAGCGGCGTGGCTTCCCACCCACCAGGAAGGTGCATCTCGCTTGTATCTCTGACCGCATTGACCCTGTTTATCGTAAAAATTTCGTTAGACACCAAAGTTTCCCGTCCTCACAGCACGGTCCCGGGGATCTCTAAATAGAATACACATACACATCCTTCACTCCGTTGATATCCTCGCCTAGGCTTAGTAGGTACTCCGCCACCGCGAACCGAGCGGCAGGATCTACCGGCGAATCTGGTATCGGACCTAGGGCGTCTGCCGGGGGAGGCCGCAGGACGAGGTTATGGAGTGGGGCCCCATATTCCAGCTTCGCGCCATGCGAGAGCAACGTCTCAACGGTTTCCGGTGTTCCGACCTTGACGGCCAGGTCGAGGATCTCTCCTGACTTCCGCTGCACGGGCGCTTCCCACGGCCAATCGCCGAAGAAGTAGATGGGCGCCTGGATGCGGGCGATGGTCGGGTCGGCCCCGGAGTCGAGGAGGAGCTTGAGTATTGCCGCGTCCTGTAGGCAGCGAGGGTAGTGCAATGCCACCTCGTGCACGCTACGATGACGAGCATATATGACCTCCTGCAGTGGCTGGAGAGTCTGGTTGGGATGCCATCCGTTGTCGATGAGGGCCTTGAGGAGGTCGAGCAGCTCGGGCCGGCGGCTTGTGAATATGTTCTGCAACGAAGGGGGTGGCCTGTCTTTCAAGGGGAGGATGCGAGTATAGTTCCTCCGCTGGAAGACTCGCGTGTGGAGGCTGACACTCTGCTCTCTCATCAGGTAGCGCACTATTTCCGCCTGGAAGCCATGAGATGCCTGCTCCAAGCCGTACTGGAGGTCGGCGGGGGGAGGCTTCGAGCTCTCGATGAAGTCGCGGACGTCGTTAATCCTCCCCTCTGCGCAGGCCGAGTAGAAGCCGGCAGATTCCGGCCCCCTGCTGTAGACCGGCGCCCCTTGGACGAGATACTCGGGGGTCGGGACAGCTGGAGGTAGTGGAGGTAGGTCGGCATACCTAGCTAGTACTTCGCGCCTATCCTCTTCTTCCCCGTCGAGCTGAAACTTTATCTGCTCTTCTGTCCACCCATCATCCGCTGGGAATTTCCATGCATGCTCCGGCGGCGGGAATTTCTTGTTGCCAGATGTCATGCTCTTTCGTTTAGTAGCTGGTAGTATCATTCGCGGCGTGAAGAGCGAGAAGATCGAATGGCCCATGGGAAACTTACGGCCCTTGTTTGAGAACTATCGATGTAAGCGGGGTATCGCGTTGGCTGGCTTTTTTGCAAACCTCTAAATGGAGGATCCTGCAGCCCATGTTACGGGCCGTGCCAGCGCGTGTTGGTTGCGTTACCTCTCTTAATAGTGGCGGGTCGCAGCCCGGCCTACAAATACATTATGTGGAACACTTGGCGTCGATTGGCTCAGCTTGCCGCATAATAAGTAGAGCCATCACCACACCTGATTGGGTTGGTCCCCAATGACTAAAATAATACGACTCAGGTGGTTACTCTATTGAACCTCTTTGTGCTATAACCCCTCCAACTCATTCCGAGTGCTGGGACCGGCTTCCGTGACCCTCGATAATACGGTTGGCTATATCGTGACGGTAATAAGGTCGGAATCCTGCCAGCCGTTGGTTACAATCGATGGCGCTCAGGGCTTCCCTCTTCACATGGATTTGGCCACGTCGGCCGCGAAGGGCAGCAGTCTGGCAGTGGCACCTCCACCGCCGAGACTCGATGGCGAGGACTAACGAATGCTACGGGACCTGCTGGTATCACCAACACCCGCAGCAGGTAAAACCCCCAATACTACCCTCCAAAAGCAACTCCTCGGAACTGCAGGAACGTCGTACCCGTGCTGCCAAATCCAGACATTTCTACATCACCGACACTAACAGCTCGCAAAAGTCCCAAAGTTTTACCCGCCGGGACCACTCCAGTCACCAACCGCAGCCCCTGCGTGGCACCTCCTTACCTAAGGCCCCGATTCTCATTCAACGCCAGATACCACGGCCTTTCCTATAGTCCCGTATGGGCCTATTTGTGCTTTCATCCAACAGCTCGCTACCAACGATAGCAACAAGGTTCCAGCGTATCATCGTGGAGCCTGAGTCCGGCCCTCAGTAGGATCGGATGGGAGTCCTGACCATTGATGGTACCGACCCCGATTGGCCGCTTCATATGTGGATCCTCAACGCTCTATCGGCCAGCCAACACGCCAACGGGATCAGCCCCCGGATGCGGTAAAGGCCACCTCCACAGTTGGCTCGAAAGGGCAGTTGTTGGCCTCCTCCGGTCAGAGACATGGCCGCACATATACTGACCGTACCTTTTGGTGCGCGTGTCCAGATTACGGGTTATTGAGTCTCTTGACTTTATGACACCGGATGCTTTTCATTAGCCTGGGACGGCGTCTCGCGCGGTGGCAAAGGAAGACCTCGATACTGCTAACTATGGCCAATGATATCCAAGTATCTTTTTTCTGAACCGTAATGGATCTCCTTTACGTTTCCATAGTAAGACATTGCAACCTCTGTGCATGCTTGATAAGAACAAGGAGTTGGATAATCGGCCTGTTCCAACCTGCTTGAACCAACTCGAGATGGGCCTGGATCCTACCGGGAACTGGACGCCACCAGCTTCGGAGGATTCTCTTGGCATTTCGCGTTTGGACCCCAAATATGGAAAATTGAGTTGGCTTCACTTATCGGACATAGGCCGGAGACAAGAACGGAGGGCTAGTCAGAGGAGGAAGCCTAGGTCGTGGAAACGTTTCAAAGAGCGCCGTACTTAAACCATGGGGTATCCTACCGCTCTCGTCTTCTCTCATCACCAGCCTCGCGTACAGTTCTTATGCGTTCTATGCCGCCTGCTTTACCTATCAATCGTCACCTATCAGTCGTCATGCTTCTCCGCCGCAAAATTGTCACTGTGTCAGTGCTGGGCTTGTCCATCGCGGTGGCTTTTTCCTTTGCACAGCAGTGTCCAGATGGACAATACTGGTGTCAAGATCGATGCGGAACTGACCTAGATACGTGCTGCCCGACCCCAGATGGGCAGCATAATCTTTGTGGTCCAGGTGTGTATCCTCACCGACGATTTTCACACCGAAGACCAGATGGAATAACTAATGCAATACATTTCTAGGGGTTATTTGCTGTGGCTTCGGATGTTGTCCTGATAGTTCCTACACTTGCAATGCCGATTTCAGTTGCACTGGCCCCGGCGGAGAAGTCATCCCTCCAGCTCCCAATTTGCACCTCCCCCCCACCAACCTTCCTGGGACTGTCCAGGCGGACCCTTTGCCCTCAAATCCTGCCGATTTTGAGAGAGGGGGAGGCGGATCTTTGCCCGCAAGCTCGCCAGATAGCCCACCAGACACGGAGGAACCCACACCCCCAAACTCGGTAGCCATTGGCCCCGTCATCGTTGTTAATGGCCAGACTCGAACTCTTGAGCCTATCAGCGAACCAACAACTATCATAACCCTGGATCACACCTTCACTTTCGACACGCCCCAGAACTCACAGGAAACGGATCCATCCACAATTATTATCTCCTCCGGTGAAACGGTTACGATCCCGCCTGACACAGGACCTAGAGGGTCTCAAGTCCCCAGCAGCGCTGGCAGTGATGCGCCAGACACGGGCAGGGATTCTGATGACGCCTTGGAGGGAGATACTGTCACCTTCGGTGAAATGGTCACAATCCAGCCTGAGACAGGACCCAGGGAGTCTCAAGTTCCCAGCACTTCTAATAGTGACGAGCCAGACCCGGGTGTGGATTCTGACGACACCTCGGAGGGAGGGGCAATAATTCCAAGCCCCGAGTCAAGCGATCAACTAGCGGGCGAGTCGGATACGAACCTCGTGGGCCCTCCTTCCCAGGAACATGATTCACAGCCTAGTTCCGGCGCTCCTCAAGAACTGATCCCAGGCCAAGAACCTCCCAAGCCCACCCCCGCTCCGTCTGAAAATGGCGACGATATCACTGCGGAGGGATTTGTGATAAAGACCGAAGAATCGAGCGCTATATCTACGATAACAGCCCTCCCTGTGGGAGCACGGATCGAAACCCTCACTGGTGGTTTCACAGAAGGAACTGTGATTACCACGACCTCGTCCGGTAGCAGCGATTCCACCGTCGTGCCAATTATTGTCCCACTTGGCCTCCCCCCTCTAATTGTAAGTTTTTCTCTCCTCCCCAGTATTGTACGAACATATGACTTCGTAGGGTTTGCGATACCTGGCGCCATTGTGGCCAAGGGCATACACCACCAGAAGAAAGGAAAGTAAGACTTGCTAACATCCGGGCGCTACAGTGCTGGGGTTGCATTCCATCTTTCCCGGGTAATATCAGAATCAAAATTCCAGAATTTTGCATTGATGTCCTCGGGTTCAAGATCGGCAACTGTCCAGCCGGCGAAGACAATGAGAACAGCGGCGGCGATGAGGCGGGTGGCAACCCTGGCGAGCCCGAGGACCCCCAGAATCCTGACGAGCCAACATCAACGACCTCATGTACCGCGACGGTCGTTGCAGCCTACGAAAGTGTCTTCTGCTCAGTAACGGAGGTAGCAGGGGCAAGAAAACACCGTATGCGTCGCGAGGAACTCACAGATTGTTCAACGCTCGCCTACACCACCACCACGGCCTGCGAAACAGTCGCCGGCTCCACCACCACGACGATCTTTCCGCAGGAAACTGACCGGAGATGTACCCCCGATACATGTGGCGGCGGCAGTTGCCCTGTCGAGAAGAGGGACTTGGAGCTTTACAAGCGGATGCGTCCGTGGCCAGAAGAATCACCAGCCGAAAATACATGGGCGGATCCAGCTGACTACGGGGGAAACACGCAGGAGTTTATGAGAGGTGGTAAGTTATCTCTTGGGTTCCCACATCTAACCGACGTATTAAACAGTTATAATAATTTTAACTATTTATAAATATAGAGGTGGCCACGGCTCATGATAAACCGAAAACATTCGTGAGAACCACCGGTTCGCTCGACAGCACCTCAAACTGGCTCCAATTCTCAAACAGGGTCGGCACTATGGGCGTTAAAGGTCTAATTGGCTGCACAGCTGTCGTCGTCATATCCAGGCAAGGTGCATGGGTCGGCCATTTCTGGGAAAGGGGCTACCAAGAACGGGACGTCGTCCCCTACTTACAGACGGGCAAGGCTAAAGTGTATTGGAACCAGTACGGCGTGAAATCGCTGAGGAATAACGACGCACTTGTACCGCACGGGCACATATTCGACGATGCGAATGAGCCGCGCGTCTTCATCATGGCCCCTCGCGCAGAGGCCGACCTGCCGAACGGAGGGGGACCCGACAACTCCGAGACTGCGGGTGGGAATGTGTTGAGGTACGAAGACTTCGTCGAAAGGCTGAAGGCAGACTTGAGGAATATCTTCGGTGAGGGATCCACGGTGCCGATAACGACGGTTCAGTACTCGCCCATCAGGTTCGCGCCCACTCCTGGGGACTGGCGCGACGATGCGTGGGAAACCCATCGAGGGAAGCTTCTGGTCCAGTACCAGCCGGCTCAGGGAACGTGCCGGCCCGAGGCTAAGTGGCGTGTCTGGTTCGAAGGTCGACGTAAGTGAATCTTTGAAACTCCTCGTGTGTCACTGCAGAATGTCATCCCGGTAGAAAAGGAGCGCTAATAGAGATTTTCTTTTTAAATGTATAGCCCTTGAAGAGGACCATCAGGATCAGTGGGTCCCCTCCGACAGCCAGAGAATAGCCAAGCGTCAGGAAACCTGCCCTGATGCCGGAAATGGGGGCCACGATGCCGAAAACGGGGACTCTGGTGCCGGAGATGGAGACGAGTCAACTGATGCGCTCACGGCGACGACGACAGCTGCCGAAGAGACTCCCACGCCTACTCCAACTATACTTGAACCCCCCGGACTTGGTCAGGGCGAGTGTAGTGTGGCTCAGGATTGCATGCCAGCAATTATCTGCACTGGCCGCACGGTGAATGCCTGCGAAGACGGAAAATGCGTGTGCAACCCCCCTTCTGCGGGAGAGCCTAACTGCGCCGCGGCAGCCGATTGCAAAGAGATCCTCAACTGCGACGACGGGATGGTCGGGAACTGCCAGGGCGGGCAGTGCGTCTGCGAGCCCCCTGAACCTCCAAGTCAACGTCCCACTGACGGCGGGGGGTCGAATCCACGTACTTGCAAACTGCACCTGCGCGAGTACTACGACCATGCTGTTATGTCCAACAAGTTCTTTGTCAAATACAAATTCGAGAACAGTAATCCGGACGACCAGCCGCTCGAGGGTAGCTACAGCGACGGGAGGTGGAACGAAGAGTATCTCGTGCCTACTTCGGAGACGGGCCTCGAGCACCCCATATCCGTGACCTTGTCCACAGACCTGCCCCCCGGCGTGGATGAGACGATATGTGTTCCGGGACATATCCCCTCAGGTGGGAAGATCCACAAGAGATGCTTCGATACGCAGTGGCGGATGTATATGGTTAAACTGAAGTACGGCGACTTGGAATGGGATAGTCGGCCGAACCAGGACGTAACTGCCACGCCACGTTGTCAGGTCGGTGATTGGGATTTCGGCTCGTGGGAGGGTATAAACAAGGCGTATCCTAATCGTGAGATGGACTGTATTTTCCCCTGCTGACAGTGGATAGTTGTCTAGGAGTATAGCTAGCCACGTACACGCAATTTGAAGAATTGAAGAATCCCTAGAAAGCCTGTAATGTGGTGGCCTGGCGAAGGAACGAACTTGGTTCGTCATTACTCAGGTTCGAAAATTGAAAAACGAAACTCCTGATTGGATCAACTTCAGCTGGTGGACAAGAATGCTCCCACACGAAGGGTACGCAAAGAAATCTGTGTAATTACAGCTAGATTCGTGTACAGAGAAAATGGTATATTCGACAAGATGCCGAGGAGCGTTTCAATTAGGGGCTTGAGTGTTAAATGTGACACACTATTGTGTAAGTGAAGCAAGTCTACTACAGCCAACAATGTATATTTATAAAGGTTAGAGCAAGGGCCAAAAAAAGATGATATAATATAGCATTGCTAGGTGTCGATCCTAGGACCCCTGGGTTATGAGCCCAGTGCTCTACCTCTGAGCTACAATGCTGTGCTTTTTAGGCGACGAAATTTTACTGCGCTAGTCGGTACTAAAGACCATTCCGGCCGGTCATCACCGGGCCATTCTCCACATTTCGAAGAAGTGATTCTACACCACCTCCACGGTGATGCATATATGACGTGGGGTCAGAGATGCAGCCCACCAACTTCTTCTCCATACCTCTTGAGATTCGCCGAGCAATTTATATCCAAGTCTGGGAACCCATACTGGATGTACACATCCACTTGCAGGACGGGAAACCAACGGCTTTTCCCTGCCTCGGCGCTACCCTTGGTGAAGAAGAGCTCGAGGGTAAAGTACGGACGAAGGAGGAGATGAATGTATTCCCTAACGATCATAAGAGTGGAATCCGCCACTTCTTCAACTTAGTGGGTAGCATGAAATTGTTCGGATGTTCATACTGGTCTGCGAATTTCTGTCTCGTCCGGTTCCTCCGAGTTGTCGAGGCCGAGGCCAAGAATATTAAGGGCGGCGGATTACGAGACTCGTGTGAATCGTCACGCGACGATGCGACTGCGCGATGGGGCTGACCCTCGCATACAACCGGTACCGTCGCGTTCCATGGAGCCGCTAGGAAAAAAACCGCAGGCTACATTAACACTTTCGCAAACGCATCCCCCAGTCCTCTCTCCACCAACCACCCCTCCACGGCCTTCATGTCGCCTCTGTTCGCCCTCGTACCCCTCCTCCCACCCACGGAATCCGTAATCTCCCGCATGTCCCCAAAGGCCCTGGCCGGGATATCCCCCTCGCGGCGCCGCTCGCTGACCTTCTTGTGGTGCGCGGGGATGTCGCCCCAGCTCTCCGTCTTGATGAACCTCATGTAGTCATCTATCTGCCGCGAGGGGCCCTCGACACAGAGAAGGCCCGGCTTTCCGGCGTACAGGAAGCCCGTGAGGCCGTAGGGCGGCGCGTGGGCGACGAGGTCGTCGCGCTTGGAGCGGGTGGAGATGGAGGGGAAGTAGAACCACGCGCGGACGAGCGGCCCGCCGCTGCTGCTAGCGCCGTTACTCGACTCGACTTGGCTGGCTTGTGTGGTTTCTAGCTGTTCGAGCTGCTCGACTGCTGCTTCTTGGATGGACTGGATTGTGCCGAAGAGGTCCTCGTCGCCCTCTGCGACGCGTGAGTTGAGGTGGGCCGTTGACGTCCTGTTTAGCCACGACGGCTGCCGCACCCTGACTCTGATACTCGGAGCATCATCTGGGAGTTCGCCGTCTTCCCATGAGAACGGCACGTTGAGGTCCACCTCTAGCACTTTATCGTTACCGGGGTCTCCCGGCCCCGGTACTGTCAGGGTGAGAAGCATGGTTACCACAGGCGGCGTTCTGAACGTGGGTGTCGACATCTCCGCGACGCTGGCTCTGAGCGCGCTCAGCACCCGTTCGGATTCCATATCGATCGCCACCTCTCCCTCGGCCGGGTACATTGCCATGAGGAGGTCGACCTGGCCGATTTGGTGCTCGATGAGGCTGTGCGGCAGTAGCTGCCATTGCTTTGTGGCCGCCATCCCGGTTACCTGCCTCCTCTCCCTCAAATTGGCGAGCTCGAGTGAAAGCTGGAGCAAGGCTTCGCGACTTTGCCGGTTTTCGGAAGCTTGACGCCACCCTTGGAACGATTGAGATACGTATCGCTCAAGCCACAATAAAACGCCACAACAAAGGCAGCTCTTCCATTGACCTTCAGCCTTCCTCTGTGGGGTGAGACTAATGTGGGGGCGGGGCTCAGGACCACAAGCTTTAGTATATAGGCATGATAGTATGTAATGAGACGTTCACATTCTTTTCTTGAAGATATGTTAGATAATTGACCACTAGACCAAAAGGCAAGGTACCCTCCCCAAAGGTACTAGTTGGTCAGATTGATCATATGCTCACTTTTACAAGATATCTACGTCCATGTACACGTGAATAAGGATGATTCTTAATACATAATAGGACTGTATGCTTCGCTATATTGCAGCCTATATCGCAACCTATATTGAAGTTGCGTCGAAAGGCTTTCCATCGACGTAATTTATCATCTTCCGGACCCAATCCAGCTGCGTCCTGCCTTTCCCAAACAGCATCCCTTTCGTCATGACTTCCCTATAATTATCTCCTGGGTTCACCTTCCCCAGTACCCAAGGCCTCCGCGTCTCAACCCTATCCGGCACGGGGATGCTCCGCCCCACAATCGCCTCCATCCCCTGCCATGCAAACGTCACGGCCTCCTTCGCACCCCCAGGAATACCTGCCTCGTCTAGCATCCGGATTCTGACGCCGGGGAGGCTCTCTCGCATGTAATCTATGATGTTGGGATTGTATGCCCCGCCACCGCACATGAAGACCTGGGCCACCTGCTGGTCCTTCGGGCCGTAGCGACGCCAGTGGTCGACAATCGCCTGAGATGTTATGCGCGTGACTGTGGCCACCACGTCATCAGGAGTCAGGCCTAGCGCCTCGGCGTCCTGAATGAGACTGTCGGCCAGGGTGTCCCGGAAGACCTCGCGGCCGGTGGTCTTGGGAGGGTCTAGAGAGAAATAGGGGACCGTGGCGAGGAATTTGTCGACGAGGCCCTGGTGTACCTTTCCACGCTTGCCCATGGCGCCATCCTTGTCATATTCTTGCTCTCCGTTGGTGTAATGACGGACCACGGCGTCGATCAGGCAGTTACCCGGGCCAGTGTCGAAGTCATATGCAAACTCTGGTCCCTCCGGGGGGATGAAGCAGACGTTCGCGATGCCGCCAATGTTCTGGCAGGCCCGGAGCTCTCCAGGGTGGTAAAGGAGCAGGGCGTCGAAGAACGCAATGAGAGGGGCGCCTTGTCGGCCAGCGGACTGATCCGACACCCTAAAGTCCGTGACGGTCGTGACACCGGTGCGGGCAGCAATAATAGTGCCCTCCGCCATCGTGAGGGCCGATTTCGGAATTCCTGGGGCTGGCATGCTCTCCAGCCAGATGGTTTGGCCATGGGAGCCGATGACGTCGATGGTCTTGATGTCGACGCCGTTATCCTCGCAGAATTTCTTCGCCGCCGTCGCAAAGATTTCGCCAAGAAGGATGTTAACCTCCGAGAGCTCAGAGGCGGACGTCTTGTCGTGGTAGATTATGTTGAGTACTCTCTTCTTCAGCTTGAGATCCATCGGTATCTCGCCGTACTTTAGGAGAGAGAAGTGCATGGGCGAGTCGGGCGTTTCTTGCCGGAAGCGGCAGAGTACGCAATCCACACCATCCTATCACCTTGTTAGTAGATGTAACTCGGCCATAAATGAGGATGTCGAGATCTACCATTGACGTCCCGCTGTTCATTCCCAGGGCGAGAATGTCCAGCGGGCTGCCCTGAGGGGCACCATTGGTGATGCCGTTTGCTGACATGGTAGCACCTTAGATTTGTCCCGGAACCAGTTGAAACACACCGATGAGAATATTTAGAGGTAGGGTGGTGTCCTTTCATGTGAGGCTCAAATGAGGCAAGGGCTAGCCGGGACTCTTATACCTATCTGTCTATGTGGAAACCGCGTGGCAAATACGTACCGCATAACATAGGCTTAAGTAATGTGTGTAAACCCCTGGGTAGACTGTCTGCTGCGGAGATGTTGGGATTCATTGCATGTATAACTCCCATATCCGAGGTGGTTTCGACACGGCTACACGGATAAGCGGCTAGGAACGAAAACGGCTGAGGGGTTACACGGCTACACGGTAAAGGCTACACGGTAAAGCGGCTACACGGTTGCGGCACCAAGGACTTCAATGGCCAAAACTTTGGAGGGACGGCGGCCTCCAGCCAATCGCAGTGCGAATCCGTGGGCACTAGTCCCTGTTTAGCGAAAGTTCGGCCTTGATGGCGAACTAATCGGTTTCCCGGGGCTCCCGCAATCTGGGGACCCTTGCTTTTGCGGAGGCGTTTTGCGGAGGAGCGGGACCTCGCCATGTGTTTGTGGCAAACTCCGGGGGTGATCCGGTAGTTCATACCCCATACCGAGATCCTGGAATTATGGGATGATAGACTCTTGGCTTCAAATCCTGTCCTTAGGTACATATATAGGTCTCCATCCCCCCGTGGACCAGTTGAGGCTGACGATATCGATCTGTCGTCGCTGCACCTTCCCTCAGCCTAAACCCCCCCCCCCCCCCCCCATTTTTCTCGCCGCTCGATCCTTTACGTTCCTCTATCAATTGGCTTAGTTCAACACACACGACGGCGCCTCTTTTGGGCTTCTAGCATGGCCTTCACGACCTGGTGGAAGGGTCTCTCGGCCCGGAACCTCAACCTCGCAATCCAGGGCTTTTGCTTGGTGAGCATCTTCTTCGAGGGCTATGACCAGGGAGTTATGGGCGGTGTGAACTCCGCTCCGTACTACGTCACGGAGGTGGGCATCGGCGAGCCGGACGGCACGGTCACAGACACCCTGCATCAAGGGGGCATCGTCTCGGTGTACTATCTCGGCTGCATCTTCGGGTCGTTCGCCGGAGGATGGGCCGCAGACAGGATAGGTCGTATTAATGGGTAGGTGTTACCTTGGTGGAGGCTAGCAAGCATTTTTATTGACACCGCTGCCAGTCTATTCATCGGGACGCTCTTTGCGCTCGTCGGAGGAGCGCTGCAGGCCGCCACCCAGTCGAGCGACTTCATCATCGTCGCGCGCGTCATAACTGGTATCGGGACCGGCGCCCTGACAGGCATCACACCGGTACTTGTCTCTGAGACGTCCACAGCTTCTCATCGAGGTAAGACACTGTGCTCAAATCTATTATGCCGCGCCTCCGCATTCTGACAAAATTTAACGCAGGCGGCTACCTTGGATACGTCTTCATAGCCAACTACCTCGGCATCTCTGTGGCTTACTGGCTCTCCTTTGGGCTTGCCTTTGTGAACGACGGCTATTCCGACGTGCGCTGGCGCTTTCTCCTCGCCTTCCAGTGCATCCCTGCCCTCTTGCTTCTCCTCGGCATCAAGATGCTCCCCGACACGCCCCGGTATCTGGCCTCCGTCGGAAAATACGACGAGGCGCGGGAGGTGTTGGAGCATGTTCGGGGGAAAAACGACGCCGAGGTCGAGAGGGAGTTCCTGGAAATCAAGGCTGTGGCAGAGAACAGTGGCCTGTCTAGCCCCATCGAATTCCTGAAGATACTGGTGGGGCAGAGTGGGAAACCCGGTGACAACCTGGCGCAGAGAGCCTGGTTATGCCTACTTCTGCAGATCATGGCATCCTGGACGGGTATCACTGCTGTCACTGCTTATTCTCCCGTCCTCCTCTCCGCGGCAGGATACCCCGAGCTGACGCAAAATGGGCTTGCGGGTGGCCTGAATACCGTGGGAATAGTCGGCACCATTATCAGCGCGCAGATCGTGGACCGGTTCGGGAGGAGGAAGTGCCTTATGGCCGGCTCCCTCGCACTCTTCATAGTCAACCTCATCGCTGGGGCGGTCTACGAGGCCTCCAGGGCGCAACCCGAGAAGGCGACGCAGTACGCGCCCGCCGCCGTCGCGATGCTGTTCCTGTTCAACATCTCGTACGCGGCAACATGGGGTACCATTGCGTTCCTGATTCCTACTGAGATCTGGAGTTCGGAGATGAGGGCCCAGGGGAACGGGTTCGGAATCACGGGGTGGGCTATCGGCGTCGGGATGACCACGCTCGTTAACCCTATCATGTTCGACGTCATGGAAAACCGGACCTACTTTTTGTTTGCCGGGCTGAATCTCCTATGGATCCCCACCGTCTTCCTATGTAAGTTCCCCAGCATTACTCGCCCTAAGAACCACTCGTGAACAGGAGCTGACCATAAAACAGTCTATCCAGAGACGGCTCACAGATCGCTCGAGTCCATTGATGCCCTCTTCAATGCGAATAGCCTATTCAACTGGAATATGGAGAAACACTATCAAGCTCACGGAAATGTTCTCGCTGAACATGGGGTTGAGGAGTACCCCGAAGGCGGTGCTGGTAGCGATGGTAGTTCCCACAAGGGCCCGCTCTCCCAGGAATCAGAGAAGGTCACAGTATAGGGAGCTTCACTTCCATTATACTATCCAGAAATCACCGGGATCATTATTATATTTGTTAGGATTAGGCGGAATGGGTGTCCATAGCACCGCTGGGGAGCGCGGCGCAGGACCGATGGGAAATCACAATGAGTTACGAGGAGTGTAGGAATGCTGGGGCTCGGAGAGGTCCCATTACCCATACAACCCATACTGCAGGAGACTTATAAAATTTGCATACACTTATACCAACGGATGCTGTACATCAGAGAGCAACATTGATGACCAGTTCCAGTCCTGCAAAAGCTCATCCGGAATTTGAAACAGGTCGGAGAACTCGTCAATCCCACCCGCCTCGATTCCTGTAACCTCTGGCCCCGCCAATCGAATCGGCACCTGGCTATCCTGTCCGATCCCTCTCCTGGACTCCATATACCCATCGATCGCCCCAACCAGGTCCCGGAGGCTTCTTCCGGCGCCGGCCCTCCGGCTCAGGAAATCCTCCAGGCTCTCGAGGAGCGACGCCATGGACACGAGCACACCCCTCACGCGCTGATACGAGGCTTCCGAGAGCGGCCCCTCCATTACCGAGCCGAGGATGTTTCCTATGCTTGCGATGTGGTAGATCAGCGGCGTGCTAATAGCGCGCTGAAACGCCTTGGGGACGTGGTGGAACGTCTCGAGGACGTCGGACGCGACCGCGCACTTCTTTTCCAGGTCGGCATCGCCCTCCAGAGAGAGGAAGACCATCCGTAGCAGCGCGAGGGTAGCCTGGATATTAGCGGCTTGGAATCCGTAGATGTCCGTGTCCAGGTTCCCTATCGCGGGCTTGAGCTCCTTGAATGAAGGTGGTAGAGCGGAATAGAGTGAGTCTACCTTTTTGAGGATAGCAGAGTTGTTTATCGGACCTGAGGGGACTCCGTCAGCGAAAAGGTTGAACTTAGAGTGCCGGGTCCGTAAGCGCGTCACCGCGTGTTCGAGGATGCGGTAGAGATCCGTCGTGAAGTTCCACCCTATAATCCAGTCCGTGTCCGAGGATTGAGAGGATGTGGTGCCTCGGGGGTATTCCACGCGAGAATGGGCTTCTTGGAAGTGAAATGCCCCGTTCCATACTATGGCCGTATAGATATCGAGGGTGTAAATAGACCAGTACTACCCCGGGTTAGCTGGTGGATGTTCGTGGGCAGGGGGCGCTGACATACCAAGCGCCTCCTCTCCTCCTTCTCCACAGGGCTCAATTCTGCCGGCCAATTCGCCTCGTAGTGCCACTGTCGGATGGCCATGATAGTGAAGTAATGTCCGAGATACTTTCTCATATGGTCGATCCTCCCGTCCTGGATACTCGCCAGCGCCATCAGTGCGCATCCTCTCACGTAGTTGAAATCGTACACCTCGAGGAGGTTGGGGGGCAACGCGTCCTCCGCCGCAGCAAAGAAGTCTTCCGGGGGAATTCTCAGGAGGTCGGGCCGCCGACCCTGGGGCGTTATGAGCGCGCCGTCCCGTACCCGTGCGGTCGCGAGCGCACACGCCGCCATTACAGAACAGAAGAGGCCACGGTTAGTGGTGTGCTCGCCCCTCGCGATCTGCCCCTTCACAGTCTCGCCATCAAAGAGTGGAAATCTCCCAAAAGTCAGCTAAGAACTGCAGGGTTTAGGGCAGGTGAGAGCTGAGGGGCTGTACATGGGATACACCGTCTCAAAGTAGACCCCTAGAATCGGCCCGACGTATGAGCTCGAGGCCCGCGCGAACGCCCTCCATGCTCTCCCAATGGGTTCAGGCGCGGTGCTGTCTTTTCTTGTGCCGTTGAGAGGTGACGAAGATATGCTTCGACGCCGAGATATGTGAGCGTTGGGCGGGCGCGTAGCCAGTTGGGGCCGAAGAGCAGATGGATTTGTCGAGGGTCGGCCCCTGCGTAACGGCCGATCATATTGGCAGACCAGGTCAAACTCGACGCAGTTCTGGCAGCGGTCGGGTTCGTCTTGGCATGGCCAGCATTTTATGCGGCGGCTGTGGCAGTAGTCACCTACAGTACTCCTCCGTGAGCGTGGGCGAAGCCGTCCAAGTTTCATTCCCGGGGCAGCACGCGAGGACCAGAGACACGTCAGCAGGGCAGGCACCTACAGGCTCGTGAAGCACGCAGACGTCGTGGACGTGATGTAGACATTAGTGCAGCAGTGCGGAGAGCGGCCTAGGTTTGAAACAGAGAGGGACAGAAACAACGTGAAGGGAATCAAGTTCGCTCCTTATATTTCTGGTTACAGTTTAGGTTTTATTATGTTAGCGTTTCTGCAAGGGGCCCAGTAGCTGGGCAGCCTGGTGGCGCACCCATGTGCGCCAGTTACGTAAAACTTTCCTAGCTCTGTGTAGCGAGAGATAGGAATGCGCGATTGAAATTAGCGAAGCAACTTCGTCGCTGCTTCGGTCACTTTCTCAGCTCATCAATAACTCTGGTGACGCCAGAGCCGACGCCGAGGTCAAGCTGCTAAGTCGTGTTGCCCTAGCTGTAAATATAACTGACTATAGGGACACGAGCTGTACTTTGAGTATATATATATGTATCGTTGGAAGACTCAGCCGACCCACGCCGTGATCAGTTTAGAATGCGTGTCCTGGCGGCAGCCAGTGAAGACCTTGCTCATTTCCCATTCTCTGGGTGAACATGGTAGCTCAGGAGAGTGGTCCGTATCATGGGACGGAGCCGGGATGACGACAGGATCGACCGAACATTGCGAGGATCTGGCGTCCGTACCGCCCACTGTGCGATGCGGGAAGTTGAGATCATATTTGCCCGAATTAGTCCAGTCCTGGACCGGAGAACGCCTTCGCAGCTATTCGTGCAACTTCCTCGCGCCATACCTTGCCCCGGGGCACATACAACACGAGGGGATATGGTGCCAATTTGATATCCGACGGCGAATGGCGGCATCTTTAGGCCGCTTTTATTTCAGTACACAACATGCTCGGGAAGGCCACTAATTCGCGGGCGATTTACGGGTTTGGTTACCTTACCTCCTTAATCGGAAGGCCCTGGAACCTTGACCCACCTACCCGCGCCCAACTTCCGCATTTTTTACCTTCGACAAGCGCCTCGTCTGACGGTATTTCATCGCTTCTGCTCGGGATTTGGGAATGCACTAGGGTTACCTGGTCGTAGAGGATGTACACCCCTGCGATCATGCCCCCCGAACATACCGCGGCGCCCTGTGAAGAGAATGGCGAGACCCGGGCGACTTCGCGGACGCGAGAATTCGACCGGGATGCCTCGATTCTTCTCGTGGGGCTCCGTGGCACTGGAAAGTCGAGCCTTGGTGTTATCGCATCGAGCGCGATCAGCTACCACCTCGTGGACGCCGACCAGGTCTTCTGCAAGACAACCGGAATGTCGAGAGCTGCTTATGCAGCTACCTACAGCGTCAAGCAGTACAGAGAACAGGAGCTCGGCTTGATGCGCACCATCCTGCGAGAGAACCCGTATCGGTCGTTCACTGTCTGCGGCCCTGGATCCGTCGAGGGGACTGGCCAAGAGCTCCTGAGGCAGTTCCAGAAACAGCGCCCTGTCATTCATGTCATGCAGACGCCGAAGAGATCTATCAGTATCTGTGAATTGTTTTCGTCCGCACACATGAGGCTGCTCACCGCATGGACACATGAGTCTTCAATGTCAGCAAACATGACAAGTGGAACAGTCTCTTTTTCACCTCTCAACTCATCCCTCATCCACCTCGTAAGGTGGATTGATAATCTCAACACTGAACTCTAACTAGTACATACGACCATAGCTCGTGGAAAACTGAGGGTCCCGTCCGCTCCCCTATACATAAACCACGAAGCGCTAGACTAGTAGTTGGGTCGGTGACGACCAGCGAATCCCTGGTGTTGTATGTTTTGCTTTTGACTCCGTATTCTTTTTGCTTTTGAATCCTAGCGTGTTGGCTTGGCGGAAACCCGGCAGCAAGCCTCTGGTCTCTGAGAGCCCAAGCTCGAGGAGGAGGCTTGCATAAGTTGACTCCTGATCTAAAATCTCGACAAGCACCTCTCAGAGAACGAGACAGCCAGAAGACAAGGCCTCACTTTAAAACTTCGAAGTACACTTCGGATAGGTTGATCAATAATCCATACAAGCCTCATATCGATCAGTCAAAGGGTGACATTGGCTCCCAGGAACTGGGCAATGCTACATTGTTGGTGATGGACGACGAGCCTGGTATATACCAGTGTGTCAGCACCAGCCTAGCTCATATTAGTATGCGGGAAGAGTAGTCCAGACTCGCGATTCGGACTCGGAACTATGTACGGACTTACGACAGCGACGAATAAAAGCGCGGAAAGTCGGCACCGATGCTTGTCGTTATCACCCGCACGATGTTACCGCACAACCCCACACCCGCGTCTGCGTCTCTGACGCCATTCGGTGCTCGAGACACACCATACCAGTCAAGGCGAGCAGTGTACAGGTAGTGTCTGTAACAATTCAGCCAACAGCGCGTACTTGTACTACCACTCGTAGGGATTAATATTGAGCCTGTGATACATGAGATGAGTCTTTATTGATTTCAAGCACGAGTATATATGATAGTTACCAATCTGCTCTAGAAGACGCAACACCCAATATTCGGAACGACCTTTTCAGCTATATCTTATCGACGACTCAGTTAGCTACCATGCCGTCACAGACCAGGCCTCCCCAACCTCTCCCGACATACTTCATAGGCCATGCCGGGGTGGGCCTCCTCTTTAACGAGTCGGAGAATAACCGTATTGTCCAGGACAACCTAAGGGCTATCGGCGATGAGATACTCGCAATTTCGCCACGACCGAAGGCTATCGTAGTGTTTAGTGGACATTTTGAGGCGGGGGAGATTCATGGGCCTGGTGTGATTGAAGGTATGTACATGACGGACTTCATGTAGCGTTTGGTTAACCCGATTAAAGTAATCAAGTTGCTGACACACGCGGGTAGTGAACGTCAAGAGGGGAACTTACATCCAAGTAAGTACATGACGATATAACCATCTAAAAGCCCCACAGCAAACACGAATTCAACACCAGCTTTTGATATCTGACTGGGATTCTTACACCGCAGCACGATTTCGTCGGCGACTTCCATGACTCGAAGCCCTTCGTATACGAATACGACTGGCCCCATGAAGACTCACCCGAACTCGCAACTGAGGTTTGGAAACATCTCGTTCAGGCGGGGATCAAGTCCAAACGCGTGGAGCGCGGCGTCGACCACGGCATCTGGGTCCCCTTTAAGCACATGTTTCCGCCTGAGAAGCCCCTTGATGTTCCTGTGATTCAGGTTTCTACCTTCCACGGGTATGATTTGGAGAGTCAGATTCGGCTGGGGGAGACTTTGGAGACACTACGGTATGTTATTAATCCCCCTCCTCCTCCCCTCTCTTCCTGGGTGGATCTTTGCTCATTTACCGGTGCTTTACTAGACATCAAGGGTATCTCATCGTGGGATCAGGGATGGCGGTGCACTCATTTGCTTCCATCGGGGAAATCCAAGACGCCAAGTCGGATGAGGAGAGAAAGGCTGCTAGAGAGAAGGTTTTGGTGGAGTCCAGGGCTTTTGATACGTCTCTGAGAGAGGCTGTGTCGAAGAGGGATGCCGGTGAGAGGAAGAAGGCCTTGCTTGGGCTGGAGGATTTGTATGAGTTTAAGAGATCGCATCCGACTGTCGAGGTAAGTCTCGCTACGGCCTCCTCTGCCTACATCTTTGTTAGTAGGATACGACGTCTTGGGCTGGGTTGCTAACGGGGGATGATCAGCATTTCACTCCGTTGCTCGTGGCGTCTGGAGCGGCTGGAGACGCGGTCGTGGAACCGCTGGGCATAGATGTCGTGGAGCCTGGGATGTCGTACCTAAACTTGCGGTTCGGCGTGTAGTTAGTAGTTTCCGGGGGATTTAGTACACACCGGCTAGATCTTCGGGGTACCGCATCTGGAGGCACCACGATCATGGGCCTGCGAGTACATGCGCCCCAGCTGCTAGCCGTGATGTTTCAAGACAAGTCCGTAGCTACTATAGAGCTAGCGTACTCTCAAGACCACTATTAACAGTAGCCCTTGTAATTCTCCATTTTGT
The DNA here is from genome assembly GCA_900312665.1 of Cephalotrichum gorgonifer. Classification (NCBI taxonomy): domain Eukaryota; kingdom Fungi; phylum Ascomycota; class Sordariomycetes; order Microascales; family Microascaceae; genus Cephalotrichum; species Cephalotrichum gorgonifer. Next base: position 201,025 of record ONZQ02000015.1, read on the forward strand.
AGATATCGTAGTTTATATGACGAAACCAACCGCATCTACAAATAACATTATAGCTTGCCCCTTATACTAGCGGAGGTACCAGTGACGGAAACCGACGTGTGTTAATGGACGTATACCAAGCAGGCTCGCAAGGGAACAAGTACCGGCGTCCCTGAGGGCCACATCCGTTTGATGTCTACCTCGTACGAGAATGAGTATAACGAGTACTGCTTTGTAATTCAGAATGGGACGTGTCGAGAGAGAAAAAAATAATCCCTGCAAGCGCACTTCCTCAACGTCGTAGTTTCTTATCTCCACGACGTGCCGCAATGCCCCACATCGATCACGACATATATTGATGGATCTAAGGCGACATATATTGATTACATTTTCGCAACACGCGGCTCGATGGCCAATGAATCTGAGGTGCAGGATGGGGTACCGTAGCGCGGATGTGATTACAATTAAGCAATTGGCAACGACAATGGTGTGACGTTCGCTTTGTGTCTACTCTCGGCCGAAGATGGGCACGAGGATGCGCCTTTCCCTCATCGGTACATGACGAAGCATGGGACTCGCCGTCTAGATATGTCCTAGCACTGGGTCGAGACTCCTAGGAGTGGAGATATAAGAACTGTCCCCAGACCCGCTGTCGAGATCGTTTTGCTAACTGCCCGCCCCGCGCTCCCTCATACTCGCTCATGCTGCCATAGACCGGCCCGGGCATTCCGCACGCATCCTACGAAAAAGATGGCGATACAACATACCAGCTTGCTAGACCAAGCGGCCGATGCTGCCCCGGTGCGGCAAGTAGACCACGACGATAAGGCCACAAGCACACACCCCGATACCGAGAGCCCTCTGGACACGACACAGGAAAAGGACATCTCTACTGAGGTAGTATTCCAGTCTTCTGATCAGGACACTGAGGACCTACAAGATGGTTTATTCCACCAAATCATCCAGAAAGACGGGAAAGACGTCCACGTCAGCTGGACGCGAGAGGAGGAGGCGCGCGTGGTTCGGAAAGCCGATTTCCTGTTTTTACCTATCTTTTCCGTACGTAACCATTGCCATACCGTGCACTGGATCAGCCGGTTGGGGAATATTTTGGGTTAGGATAACTACCGGGATCGATGTGCTAATCCTTGTGTTTTGTCGAAATCAGCTCATGTTCACCTGGATGGCCATCGACCGCACAAACGTCTCCGGCGTCCTAACCTCTACATTCCTCCACGACACAGGCATAACACGCGACCAAGCCAACACGGGCGTATCAATCCTGTGGCTTGGCATCGTCCTGCTTGAAATACCCTCAAACGTAAGTCTCCCGCATAAAACTCAGAAGAACCCCTTATCCCAAGCACGGGCTGATCACGACTTTTTCTACCTAGGTCGTCCTTCACCGCGTCGGGCCCCAGTATTGGATTCCCGCCCAGGTCGTAGTATGGGGACTCATCGAAGTCTTGCAGTCCTTCGTCACTAATGCCGGCGGGTGGTACGCCGCGCGGCTGTTCCTTGGACTAGCGGAGAGTGGGTTTATTCCGGGGAGTTTGTATACACTTTCGAGGTGGTACACACAGGATGAACTCACCTCCCGCACGGCGCTTTTCTTCTTTGGCGCGTCAATTGCTTCCGCATTTGGGTCGTTGATTTCGTCGGGGGCGCTGAGGCTGGAAGGACAGGGGGGGTTGAGGGGTTGGCAATGGTTAGTTTTACAGCCTCCCCGGAAGAAAGGATAGTCGTCGTCATTTTCGGTGGGTCAGTTAACTAATGCGGACTCATGGTAGGATATTTACTATCTGTGGAGTGTCTACGATAGGTAAGCATTTCCTGAGATACATCCTCTTGGCTGCTTGTTTCGTGTGGGCCTAGTACTGATTCTTCATAGCTACCGGTGTATTGGCGTTTGCGCTAATCCCAAGATCACCCTACCACACAGGCCACCTCTTCGGTGGACTGGTACGAGTCCGGGGCTGGCTCTCCGAGCGTGAAGCAGACGTATTCTATGCTCGGATAATCCGCAGAGACGATAAGAAGGGGCACGGTTCTCGTCTCAAGATTAGGTGGAAAGACATGTAAGTGACAAAATCCCAGCCCAGGCCGTTGTAACATATCGGAAGCTAACAAGCCTTCCTGGAAGAACCGACGTTCTCTTCAACTGGGTCACCTGGCCCTACCTACTCGTCTGCCTATCAGGCCTCCAGTCTGTAAACGGGCTATCCACATGGGGCGGGACGATCATCCAGTCTCTGGGGTTCAGCAGTATACACGCCAACCTCCTGAACGCGCCCGGTCCGCTGCTGGGATCGCTGAGTGGCATTGTGCTGGCGTCCTTTGTGGATCGATATAAGCGGTTTGGGTTCGCGATTATCTTTGCGGGTTTGTGGACGCTTGCTGGGTTGATTGCTCTTTATGTAAGTCACACCTCTCACAACTTGGCCCTTGAATTGGAATAAGGGGAACTGACTATTTGTCTAGTCTCTGCCAGTGACCTCAAAGTCGTCGTGGTCATTCTATGCCGCATATGTCATCACACAGGCCTCTCCGTAGGTTCATTCCATGGCGTGCACTGCCGGAGTGGACATTCCGCTAACTCATTCGCAGAGGCTGGCAGCCGATCAACGTCACTTGGCTCTCCCTCAACTTCAAGACGCCGCAAAAGCGAGCAATCGCCTATGCGATATATAGTAAGCAGTTGCCAACGCATCCTCCCCCTCCCTCCCCTCTCCGAGTGCCAGCTAACGAAAGTACAAGTTGGATGTTCGAACCTGGGTGGAACCTATGGAAATCAAGTTTTCAGAGGGGTAAGTGAATGCATACACCTTGTTTCTTTTATTGTTTCACGCCCAGGAGTAGGGAGGGTCGAGGCATATGGTAAACGGATAAACCGGCTGACTGTCAGTTTTAGAGCGATGCGCCTCTATACCGGCGGGCGTGGATCGCGTGCCTCTCTCTGGCTGCCGTATGGATTTTGGGTGTGATTATCCAGACGTTCCTGTTTAGAGTGTCGAACCGGCGGTTTGCAAAGGAAGTGATAGAAAAGCCTGAGCTAGAGGCCGAGGTTGCGTATATCGATCGGACTGGTCGTAAGTACCGGTATTATTGGTAGATTCTGGTCCACACCGGTAGCTAGCGCAGCTGTCGAAGTATGCCCTTTGAGATGATCGCACCAATCCCTGCGTTGCAGATAGCACGCGCTGGGGAGCCTACCGGGATTGCGGTGCCCACGAAGTTGGCCAAGCACCGATCTTGGCGAAAGGGATCGTTATGTTCGTTTCCCTTTCTCCCACTAGACAATCGATAAAAGTACTTCGTATACCAGCTACAGGAATTCAAGGCGCTAGGTGCTTAAACAGTTATACCCTTCAAGGCATGAGAGCCCTCCCTCCTCACTCCTTTTCCCTAGGCCTATGAGATTTAGCTCCCATATCTTCCTTCCCTTATCTGTCCTCGCATAGCGACTAAGTTATGTCATGGCCTCATATGCCATGTCCCCGTTACATGCTCACGTTCAGGCCGTGAATCGTTGATAGCCGTGGCTTACAACCACTATCGTTAGTCAACGGCCCTAATATAGATAGGGTCTCTCACTCATTCTATCTTGATGCGAACGGAGATGAATCCCTTCTTTGTCTGTGCGACGATCAGGTCATGGTCATAAGCGATGTCCTCGACAGTCGTCTCGTACAGACGCGCCCTAGGAATGATGTGGAAGGCCATCAACGCAGCCATGAGATAGACCTCACAATACGCCAGGCTAGGGAAACCAAAGAGTTAGCAAGCGAAAATTAAAGCTTAAAACGGAAAGCTGGCGAGTTGTAGGCAGTGCCTTTTAGAACTTACTTCTCACCGACGCAAGATCGTGTACCCTTGCCAAAAGCTATCAAAAACTTCTGCAGCTTATAGTTCGGCGCACCGTCCACGAGCCACCGCTCAGGAACGAACTCGTCGGGGTTGGGGAAGAGGCCGGTATCCCAGTGGTTGATCATGGAGGTCATGCCGATGGGGGTCCCTCGCGGGATGACCCATTGTCTCTTGCCATCCTGAGGTTTGTACACGAGATCCTCGCTGGGGGCGATGCGGGCCGACCGGTGGGAGACGCCGGGCATCATGCGGAGAGATTCATGAATGACAGCCCATATATATGGTCTCTGCTCCAGCTGGGTCCACTTAAGGCTAGTGGGATCAAGGCCCTCGAGATCTTTCATTAGACGTTTATAGGTCTCGGGCTGCGCGAGAAGGTAATACGTGATGACGGTGAGTATAGCCTGGGATAATTATCAGATTGGGATAGGTCAGCGAGTATTTCATCATAATGTTTCAAAATACTCTCTGGAAACGGCGGTACTCACGGCGGTGGTCTCGGTCCCTGCAAGCAAGAAGTTGAAACCTTCTCCAGAGAGACGGTACATGCTCTTCTCCTCCTCGGCTAGGATCTTGGAATTAATCAGCTCCGCAAAGATCCTCCCGTTCTGAGGATTGTCGAGAGCGGCCTTAATGTACCCCGGAATGACGACGTTCATCTCCCGCATGATCATCCTGACATCCTCGCCGAGGTAGTCGGCCAACATGGGCAAGACCTGGGCCATTTTGCGCCCGAGCGCGTTGTGCCTCATCATGTACGCGCTCCTAAAAAAGGACTTGGCCCACGTGGCTAGGTTCGGCTCCCATCCCTCTTGGGCCACGAAACCCATGGGCTCGCCGAATGCGTACTGCGAAATGATGTCGGCTGTGAAGCAGTTGAACGCCTCCTTGACATCGAAGGGCCCCTTACCCGCGGAACCGAGCATCTTATCGACGACCATGTTGGCGCAGTCGAACACCTCGCTCTCGAGCTTTAGCATCTGGCCGCGAGAGAAGAAGCGCGCGACTGCGCCCTTGCGGGTGCGGTGGAGCTCGTGGGGGACGGTCGAGAAGCCGGTGACCGAGACGGGGCCGGCCCCACCCGTGTTCAGCTGATGCTGCCATTTGTCCCGGACGCGGCCCGGGCCGGCGTAGATCTCGTCGGTGAAATATGGGTCGGAGCAGTGGAGTTCGTCAGGGTTAATCCTCACAATGGGACCTAAAACCTGTCCTATCAGCAATCTCCTCCTCATCTCCGTATTCTCTTCGCTTACGGACCGTATTTGTCGTGCATGAGCTTGATCTCCCTGCCATAACGTCCCACTAGGATCCAATCATAGTATGCCTCGTATAGGTAGCTTGCTGCTGCGATCTTAGGGCCCGGAAAGTGGGACAACGGGTGAAAGGGCGAGATGTTGTATAAGGCGACACCGATGCGGTAGACGACCCATACACACATAAGGTTCGCAGCGCCGCGCAGTGACAAGGAAGACCAGAAGGTGTCCGCGATCACGGCGATCCTCGACAAATAATCCATAGCAGCTGATATACAAGGGACGTTTTGAAGCCAGCCACAGGGTATATATGTGTTGAGGGAGGGCAAAAGGCGCGCGGATGTAAAGAGAAGGATTTAGAGGAAACGAGGAGCAGAACAGAATTCTCAAGTACTATGCTCTGCAAGCCATGGCACATGGACCAGCCTTTTCAGATCCTCGCACCAATCCCTGCATTGCGGATAGCATGCAGGTAGCATTATTTCTATATTAAACGGCTTCAACGGCTCATCGGGAGGCTACCGGTAAAGACTTAGCCAATGAGAGAGAGTCGGTGACATCCCGCCTGCATGAGTATGTGGTCAAGAAAATGCGCCCAACATGACATGAGTAGCAAGCAGTATGATGGCCGTAGGGTTTTAATGTGGGGGTTGTTCAAGGGTGACAATACAACGATAGCAAAGACATTGTCATGGAACAACTTGAGCCGTTTGGCAGATAATACTTGGCCCTGCACTGATTGCCTCCTTGATCTTGATATCTTGATCGTTCGCCTGAGGTGAGGCGCCATACAATAATTACTACGAGTATGGGGCATGTATAAGTTGTACAATCGCTGGGTGAGTCTTCTACCATAGCTCACACGGGCTCCTTCTTTGGGCACTTGAACGCCTTCTTAAACCCTTCCGAATTCTCCAGCGTGAGCTTAATCCTCGCAGGTGCCGGGCTGTGGACATCTTTACCCAAAAGCTTAACAGCCTCCGCGGGGGGGATATTGCTACACTACGTCTGCTCACACTGCATGAAGAAGAGCTACTCGTGCGTAAACTTGTCCAACCCCGGTAAGCTCTTAGACTTCCCATTCTTACCCTCCCAATTCTGCCACGCAGTAAAGCTCGATGCCACCCCACCCGCATCCGCGATGTTCTCGCCCAGCGTCAGCTTCCCGCTCACGGCAACCTCGGTCCCGTCGGCCGCCGTCGCGTTGAACTTGTCATACTGGCTGACGAAGCACTCCGTCCTCTCTGTGAACTTCTCGGTGGTGCTCTCATCCCACCAGGTCGTCAGGTTGCCCGTTGAGTCGAAGTGGCGTCCACTGTCGTCGAGGCCGTGCGTGATCTCGTGGCCCACGATGCTGCCCATGCCCCCGAAGAGGATATACGACGGTAAGTCGACATCGAACAGGGGGAACTGCTGAATTCCCGCGAGAAGGATCATCAGGTTACTTTGCGGGACGTGGAAGGCGTTGGGCACGAGTGTCGAAGACGGGAACTGGCCCCTTTTGAATGGCGTTCCGAGCCGCGCCCACTTCTGCGCGGTGTTCACTTTGGCCAGAGAAAGTGCGTTGGCGAAATGTGAGGGTGTAATTTCGACGTCTTCGTAGTACTTTTTTATCGCGATGGGGTCCAAGACTTCCGGGTATAGAGGTAGCGATATGACCTCGGCCATGTCCTTCACCTTCTTACTCGCAGCATTCTTGACCTCCTTCGAGACCCAATCCTTCTTCTCGAGGGCTCCATGAAGGCGTCCTTGAGGCCATGGACAAGGTCGGCTGTTAGGTCCTTCGCTTTGGGAGGGAAAGTCTTCTCCACGAAGAATCGCGAGAGTATCCATGTAAGGCCAGTGGGCCCGATGTAGGTCGCAGCTTCTTCTTTGAGCCAGGTGACGCCCGAATCCACGAACTGGGCACACTTCCTCTCGCGAGGAGTAGGGCTCTCGGGATCGTAGCCCCGCTGCCTTAAATTAAAGTCGGCCAAAGGCGTTGGTCTCCTTGGATTCGACATACGGCGCGAGTGCCACTAGGGCCTTCAAGATAAAGAAGGTCTGGACCACCTCACCTGGCGCCCTGGAGATGGTGGCGGACATATTCCGATAGTAGCTGAGGCCGGGGAGAGCGACCTTGTCGGCGACATAGCCCTTTGGAGCCAGTTCGATGACGATATACTCGTAGTTAAACAGCGGAAGCGCCTTTTGGATCTCGGCAAGAGACGTGTTCGGCGTTGTCAGTTCTGTACCAGTCTTTCCCGCCTTTTCCAACGCTTCATACTCTCCGGCCATAGCAATGGCCTGAGATTTAGCCAACTTCTTCTGCAGAGTCACAACAGCCTGTATTAGAGCCGTGGACCGCTCTACAGAGAGTTCGGCCGGGTGGACAGCGGATAAAAGTTCCGCGGCGATGGCCACGTACTGAGTCAACTCCTCCTCGGCGGTCGCAGGTAGACTCTGAGCTCCTGGGACAACAAGGATATGGAACTCGTCCGGGTCAAGATTGTCTGGTTTGACCATTAGCGTCTGAGTAGTCTCTATACCGAGGGACTCCAAAAGGGTCAAGGTATTACCCATGGCGGCGGAGTAATCCTGGGGCTCCTCAAGTTCTTCATATCTATCATCAGAGGCCGCCGCGGGAAAATCATCGACAACGAACTTGACCAGTCGCTTTAAGTTCTGGAGACCCTCTTCCTCGTAGGCGGTGTAATTCATGCATGCCGCGTACGCGGTTTGAACCTTGTCGAAGTTCCCCTTGTCGGCAGTGGCTTGGTCGTCGGTCAGGTCGACTGTGATCCAGTTGGCGTCGTCCGACCCAGATGGATATGGGCCGTCGAGAATTTCCCGGGTAACGACGTCGTAGGTCCGATCAGCCATAGCTGCGAGGGTATCGGTGTAGAGCTGGCCTGGTGGGATGGGGTTTGAAGAAGACCAGTTACCGCATACATCTAAGTTTTACATTCCTGATTAGAACTCGCGCATCGTATAATCGTATGGGTATGGCTTGCACCGTGCTTACATTGATCGAAGTCGGTACAGGGGTCAATATCGGAGTAGTTCGGATCCAAGCCCAGGAGTATCTCGGATGCGATATGTAAGCAGGCCGGAGTTGTACAAAGGCCGCTAGAGTCGGCAACGGGAGCCATGGCAGGCGGTTTCTTTTGAAATTCTACACCTAGATTCAAGGCGACCGGGCCGGGAGTATTAGAAGGAGAGACGACCTAAGAAGCAGGTTGTGAAGATGTGTCTACCGATTGTGTGAAAGCAGGCGGGGAAACTTATGTCAAAGTTCTTGATGGGATGCCTTCTAGACTAAGAGCGTGTGCAGAGTTTTGGGTATCTTTTATCTACCAAGAGTTCGGGCGGTCATTACTGTTGAAATGTACTGCGCCCCCGACGATACCTCTTCCCGTCTGTGCCACCTCTTAGTTCCAGCCAAGGAGGGGCTGTTATAATCTTGCACATGCCAGGATATCGGGTTGTGGCACCTTTCGTAGGGCTTGCAAGGCAGACGGCAGCCAACCAACTATTGTGTACTGGGAGCAGGCTGGGGTATTAATGGTGACGATCAGCGGGATCGTCTCAGTAGGTAGGGAACGTGCTGACAACGTTCTTCTCCAAAACAGGGAACGGGGAATCTCGACAACGCTATGTGCCCTCCCCCCAGGCGCACACATACGCATCATAGCCACACTAGGTTGTATATTTGTATGCCTACGTGTAGACCCGCGTGCTTGACCTGCCCGGACAGGCGCAAATCATGCAGGTAGCTAACAGGCACATCCCCCGTCTGTCATTTCCCTTTGACATTGTCCAGGGTGTAATACCTGCATGTATATAGCACCAAGGCTTGAAGGTCCAGATAAAAGTACTTTTACCGTTTGTGAGCAACGGATAACACCAATTCTGCCCGGCTGGTACCAAATCTCCGCCCAAGCTCCGCCCGGCACCCGGTCCTTTAACCATTGGCGCAGAACTAGTGAGAAAGCGGGGATCCAGTCTTCTTCAGCACTGCTGCGCCGGCCCCGTCGCACAGCGAGACGGAACCAAGCCAGAACCTGTACAACACGCCGGCTACTGAGGAGTTGACCACTAGGCGAAAAGGATCGCTAGGCTGGGTGGCAAACACCACCTGTTTTGGATGTTATTCGCCCTGCCACCCCCCCATAGCCAGTCTCATGTCAGCTGGCGCCCACGTAATTGTTTCGTCGATCTTGGGGCCCGAGTCCAACCATGTTTACAGAGCCATGAGCTGTGCCCAGTCAGAGCCCACCGTTAGGATTAAGGATTTGATTGTGAATCAACAGTTCAGGTATTCCTCTCATTCAACGACAAACTGCTCGCCGGAGGTGCAGCAGCTATGCAATAGCTATGTCTGCGAGCACATCAAGTTCATCGACGAACTGGTATTTCCAGCAAGTATGGGTGCATAGTCAGTCCTCCCGCAAAGCAGACAGCTATTCACTGCAAATCATTACAGCTGCAAATGATTTTATAACCCTCTATTATGATTCATTTTCGGTCAGTCCTATAGTCCACGAGATTACCTAGCGAGCAATGGGCACCAGTTTGCATAATATGCTTACATGTGCTACATACATGGAGTGTAAATGACTCATGGTGAGGTGATTCTATGTGCCTGTTTCTGCATTGAAGTAACGAAAGCTCTCTTATAAGACTGCATCTCTAGACCGATCATTGATTGGCAATGAAAAGGATAGATGCCAAAGACTCAAGCCAATCTCATTTATATGTCCTGCTCGATCTGTACTACAATCTACAAACTTCCGCTCTCAGCAATGGACCAGTACGACACAAAAGAGGACATACTCAAGCTGGGCATCGTCGACCCAGAGCTCAAAGAAGTAAGTGAGCCAACCATGTGTTCCTGGAGATTATCTTACCATTAAGTCAGGCTCTTCGGCACAGTCCAGCTCCTGAACTGGATTTGTCCCTCCCTGTCGAGAAACTACGCGGGATGGTCTGGGCCATGGAAAAATCAGCCTACGATTCCTGTCCAACCCTGGACACACAGGAAACGGTGATTGACATCCCAATGCGTGACGGACACCAAAGCCAGCTCCGCATTACCAAGCCAGGCTCTTCTTCCTCGAAAACCCCCGTGGTCGTACTCATCTTTGGAGGCGCGTTTATCATGGGCACGAACATCCAGTCCACCGTGTGGGCTCGCGCCATCGCGTCCCTGTATGGAGCCACCGTGGTCCAGCCCTCCTATCGCCGCGCGCCGGAACACAAGTTTCCGGCAGCCCCGGAGGACATATGGGATGCCGTGCGGTGGATAGCTTCGAACCCCTCGGCGCTCGGCGCGGACCTGGCCGAGGGTTTCGTCGTCGGCGGTGCGTCAGCGGGGGGAAACCTCTCGATCGTTACGGCCCAGCGAGCGACGAAGGAGGGGCTCACGCCGCCGATAACCGGGGTCTTGGCCAACATCCCGGTGTGTATGAGCGAGGAGACGGTTCCGGAGAAGTACAAGCACCTGTGGGTGTCTCGTGAGCAGAACGCTAGCGCACCGGGAAACCCTGGTAAAGACTCGAAGCTTATTGCGGGCTACGAAGCGCTCTACCAGCAGGACTTCTGGTCGGAGGACTTTTCTCCCTTCAACTCGACAGCCCATTTCTCGGCCCTCCCGCGAACATACGTTCAAGTGGCGGGGTTAGACACCCTCCGGGACGATGGTATATTATATGCCAAGGCTCTCCACGAGAGTGGGGTTGAGGTGAGGCTTGATGCTTACCCCGGCATGCCGCACGGCCATTTCAACCTGTGGCCGCACCTCAAGCTGTCTGTCAAGTCCCAGGAAGACACTCTCTGGAATTTTGGGTGGCTCCTGGGCCGTGAGGTACCCAGAGATAGGGTGCGAGATCTTATGTCTAGGATTCGGGGATGATGCTTTTATTCCTCAAGAAATTTCAATACGAAAAAGGATTCCAACACTGTATTTCAACCGCGACTTCCCAATACCAAAACGAAGAAGGGAATAATGTTACCCGTAGTAAAGCTAGCGCAAGTAAGGCGCTCTCAGCCTGCCTACTATGTGCACTACGGCCACATTCTCGCTTCGGTTCTCAGCATGGAAAAACGTCGGTAGCGAGCAAGATTGGCAGCCAAAATATATGCATGGTGGGTGGCAGTGCAGGTAGAGTGGATCCCTCTTCGATACCTCCTGTACACCTTGCATTCAGAGGTTGGTTGACCACAAAGTGGCCGCGCTACAGACCCCACTCATGTACCACGGAGGATAATTTCATCCATTTGAATATCCAACCCAATATCATGTTGCCCACTCTAGAAACCACTTAATCAAGGCCCAAACCACGAATTCACTCCCACGTACTCATCTTCCCTAGACGGGTGTGTTGAACAACCGCCCTTCAACCGTCTTCACATATGGCATCGCTCTTCCTTTCCCCCTACCTCCCAGGACTAACAGCAAAGGAGGCGTTCAAAGCAACCTAGCATCCCTATACCCCCACTTACATATGAAATCACATAGATACCGTCGTTAGTACCCATATTGTCTCTTGCTCTGTCTTTTTTCGATATAACTATTAGTTCAGGAGGGAAAAAAGAGTGGGTTGGCAGTTTCCTCATACTTATCATATGTCCTAGAAGGGAGTTGGTAAACGGAGGAATTTCCTGGGAATGCGATTGAGAAAGACAACTTTATCCTTTGCATTAAAGCTAGATCGAAAAGGAATGCCCAGCTTTCTTAGAAGCCTCGGTACATCTCGATAGCCTACCGGCGGGTACCCCGGGTTTTCCGGGATCACAACGGGATACACGGTCACGTCCGTCTCCCCAACCTGGACCATGCGCCGAGCCTCACGACGAGCATCCTCTTTTTTCCAAAACGCTAGAATCCAAGGCCCGTCAACGTTCCCGTTCATATCAAAGTGCTTCATTACACTGCGGCGAAGGGCACGGTCTTCCTGGTCCGTGTTCTGATTCTTCAAGGGCACATCCTTGGACGACTCCGAAACAATTCCCGCCCCAGTCCAGCGAGCGCTCGAGTCTCTATGCACAACACACCACATGCGATGAGGATAACCCCTAGCCATCGTCAGAGCTAAGGGCCAACTTGAATCCCGAGGAAAGGTAGGAATCTGGGTCCAGAATCCAAACAGGAGGTCGAATATGAAGATAAAGAGCTGAATAGGGAAGGGTATGTGTAAGGATAAAATTTATCTCCTTCTTTTCAAGTGAAAAGGCGAGGCATGTGACTCCTTAAGTATCCCATCCGAGAGTAAGAATGCCGGCTTACCCCTCCATCATATCTCCGTGACTTCCTATTTGTCACTTATCCCTACTGTCAGTAAGCCTGCTCCCTTGTTTTTTTTTTTTTTGCTCCCCCACAAAGGGTTCTTCTCTCCCAAGAAGGCTGTGCGTCTCTCTGTCTCCCGGCAAAAGAGACATCCGTTCTCCTACTCCGAGTACCTCTCGGTGGCAAAAGTGGTCTCACATGAGTGGTTTTGTGTAACAGGAATTACGAGCGATTAGAAACAATTAGGTCTAGACTCTCGGAGTTAGTCGGTGTTTGTAGGTATTATTGGTGTTTCTAGAAACACCCATGGTAGGGAGGTAGGCAAAGAGGGTGTCTGGCATCACGCGTCGACGCGTTCGCCAAGAGCACGAAGGTGAAGGTGGGCGCCTCGTTTGCATGGATGGTGGTCAGCATTGGAGGCAGAATTGACCAATCAAAGTATACCTGCGCCAGTGACTGTATCACTTAAGCATCGACAAGTCCATGTCCATACTATCCTCTCATGTCCTTTGATGGGAGCTACCCGAAAGAGTGACTCATGGCGTTAATTCATCAGTCTCATCTGCCACCCCTCCTCCCTGCCGGAGTGTCCAGAGACTGGGGCATTCCCATCCCGTAGCACAACCAGATGGTTTTGCCCTAACCTCGATGGTAGTTATCTTCCACGGCCCTGGACGTGTCAACCCTTAGGCGCCTCCTCCCAGACTCATCATAGTTGGATCACGTACTTGGATAAGGCCTATTCCCCGTTGTAAGTAAGCTTCTGATGTGTAAAATATGGGGATGGGAAGGGATAGGTCAACATACATCGCCAGATCCAAGCTTGGCAGAGATGTCATTCAGATCGTCAAGCGTCGCCTTCTCGATATTTGGGACGACGACGCCGCGACTAACGAAGCTCAGAGCCTCAGAGATATCCTTCCTCGTTCCAACCGCGGACCCAACCAGCCGTATGCCCTTGTCGATCAGCTCGATTGGATGTATTGTCATATCCTTTCCGACTCCCGGTATTCCAACGCAAACTAGCGTGCCCAATGGTGCGAGGAGGCCGACGGCCGACTGGTATGCGGCCTGCGCCCCAGCCGTGACAACGACCGCACTGGCACCGCCGTCCGTCAGGCTGTGGACTTTGAGGGACAGGTCATCGGCGGCGGCGACATCGACGTAGGCCTCCGCGCCGGCGTCCAGACAGACTTTCTCCTTTGCGCTGCCGAAGTCAACGGCCACGACCCGGTAGCCCATGGCCTTGGCGAACATGACGGCAAGATTGCCCACACCACCTCCAGCGCCAGACACGACTATCCACTGGCCGGGCACCACGCCGGAGCTCTTGAGCGCCTTGTAGGCGGTGACGCCGCCGCATAGGATAGGGGCCACTAGCTCGTCCGGGATGTCCTCCGGGACAGAGATGACGTATTTCATAGGAACGACGGCATACTGCTGGAAGGTGCCATCCACATGCCTCCCAGACTGGATCTGGGCCCTGCAGCGGGTCTCGCCGCCATCCGAGCGGCACGCAATGCACTCGCCGCAGATCTCCCTGATCCAGGCGAGGCCGACACGCTGGCCGACGCGGAACGAGGCCTCCGGGACGGAGTCACCGAGGCGGGCGATGCGGCCGACACCCTCGTGTCCGAGGATGGACTTGGTCGGGCCAAAGTGGCCACACGCAAGGCCGTAGTCGCTTCCGCATACGCCGGTGGCGGTAAGTCGGACGAGAATCTCAATAGCACCTATGCTAGGGACCGGCACCTGGGCCGTCTCAAAGACGGGCTGGGGGCCCGATGTCTGTGTTGCTGGCAATCAGAACCAACTCTTGGTACTACCGAGGAGGGATTATGGAAGGGGCGAGACGAATGGAACGGCCTTATAAAAAAGGGGGGAGGGGGGCGGTGGAGGGGCTCCTGACCTACCTTTAAGATGGCCGCCGTCTGAGTAGACGGGATAGAAGCCGTAGAATCCATAGCACGTTAGATTGCTGCGGAGAGAGAGAGGGAGGGCGAAGATTAATCGAGCTAACACTAAAGCAATCAGGCAAGAGACGGTTTGAATATTCCTATCGGCGGCGATGCGACTCTCCCCTGGGCTGCATATAGTATGGAGTACTAAATATTGGCTAAATGGGAGATCAATGGCAGAGGTTTAGAGGTGAAAGGGCCAGGATGGACGTATGTGGAACACCCTGCGTTCCTTTTAGTCTAACACCATTAGCTATTTTGTACGTGGGGACTCGAAAGCCCCCTCCGCTTGTCGTAGATACAAGCCACAAGCTGAGTAAATGGATGGGGTCTTCCCCGCTCACAGGACTAAATCCCCGTGGGGATATATGGGGCGTCACTTGCCGGAATGCCTCGTGACGGAGGCATGAGTGTGGGCCCAAGGAGGGGGCGGCGCAGGGGCGGCATTGTCCCCACTCAGGGGGTGGCCAGATAGCCCATGCCCCACTCACACCTTGCCGAGGGACTAGAACCGGCAGTGATATCGGATACCATGCTATGATGCAGGTGTTGGTTATTTACACGTCCTAACTATAGGAAAATTGTGTCTACGTCACGCTCTGAGAGTGCCATGCTGCTCCTAGCTTTCATCTGATTGGACACTGCACACTACCAGATCTCCTATCCGATCATCGCGTCAAGGCCACTAGTGCCGGAGGAACAGCCAAAATAAGCTATACCGGAACGGAGACTGCGCCCTCGCAGCGTCTGGAGACGATAGATCGGCTGTTGTCATGTCTATTTGAAGTGTATCTAATAAGATAAGGCCGTGAGTTTGGCGGCATTAATCCCACATTGCCAACAGGGTGCTGAGCGGAGTAGGTTAAGTCCCAACGCCGTCCGCCTAACCGCATCGGGGTTGGCCATTGAGGGGGTGGCAGCACGACGCCCGGCACTTTCTGTTTGCGGAGAATGACGCGGCTCAATGTCCATTTGCGAGTAGGAAGTCGTCGGTCGTGGTCTAAGGGGCAAATATTGGAAACGTGAGCGTTCGTTCGCCTGGGGACCCTGGCCGCAGCTCGGTAGTGGCTACGGGTACTACGACCGAGGCACACGAGCTCGGCACTTATAAGTGATAGTGCCGTCGTTCGAGAATAATCCCGAAAGGTCGACATACCTCTATTACAGAACGGGTGTTTGTAAGCAAAAGTGTCATCATGGACGACCTCGCCTTCTTCAACACCATCAACAATGACAGATCCTCCAGCGAGAATCAGGAGAGTCTCCTCGCTCCTCGCTCGAACAAACCCCTCTGGAAAGTGCCCCTAGCCACGACCGCTGATGTCGACGCCGCCGTAGCCGCTTCGCAAGAGGCGTTTCGAAGCTGGAGGCAGACCCCCCTCGAGGAACGCCAGTCACAGGTCCGGGGCCTCGCGCGTCTTTTAGAGGAAAACAAGGCTCTTTTGTCCGGCATTATCAGTCAGGAGACAGGCAAATCAGTGAGAAATTTAGAGCAGCCTTGCGTGGATGCAGCTAGCGGCCCAACTTCTAACGCGAGGTGTTTCTAGACCTTGATGAGCGATATGGAAGTGGACGGTAGCATTGACTTCCTCAAATTCAACGGTATGGTCCCCGGGAGGGCACTAAGCTGTTATTTTTGTTTCCTAAACGACGCATACTGAACCTTCCAACAGCCGCTCAGTCCTTAGACGATGAGATCGCCTTTGAGGATGAGAGCCTCAAGATCGTCACCACCTACCACCCCCTTGGTGTTGTTGCTGCGATATGCCCCTGGAACTTCCCACTAGTTCTCGCCATAGCCAAGGTTGCCGCCAGCCTCGTAACCGGCAATTGCATGATAATCAAGCCATCGCCATTCACGCCCTACTCTACCCTCAAGTTCGTCGAGCTCGCATCTGCGATTCTCCCTCCCGGCGTCCTCCAGGCGCTCAATGGAGGCGGAGACGTGGGCGCCATGCTCACCCAGCACCCTGGGGTCCAGAAGCTCAGCTTCACCGGATCTGCCGCCACGGGGAAGCGGATAATGGCGAGCGCTGCGGGGAGTCTGAAGAGAATCACGCTCGAGCTCGGTGGGAACGACGGCTGTATCGTCTGTGATGATGTCGACGTGGAAAGAGTGGCCCGTGAGGTCGCCATGGGGTGCTTCTTCCACGCCGGCCAAATGTGCGTGGCGACGAAGAGGGTGTATGTCCACCGAAGCGTGTACCCCGAGTTCATGACCCACTTCCTCCGGACGGTGGACGGCCTGAAGACCGACGCTCCAGTAGAGGAACCGTCCGTGTTTGGGCCAATCTCGAACAAGATGCAATTTGAGATCGTAAAGGCTCTCATTGAGGATTGCGAGAAGAACGGTTATGAGGTCCTGACCGGCGGGACGAACGGAGTGGGGAACGGGCTCTGGGTCTCTCCAACTGTAGTGAATAATCCTCCGGATGACTCGAGGATCGTCAAGGAGGAGCAGTTTGGTATGGAACCCGCGAGTTGTCTGGAGAATTTCACTAGCCTCACAAGATGCTAACAGTCCCCCCTTCGTGACAGGCCCCATCATCCCCATTATGATTTGGGATACCGAGAATGAAGTAGTCCGCCGGGTCAATGATACCGACTGCGGTCTGGGAGGCAGTATCTGGGGCAAGGACCAGGAGAGAATCCAACGCATGGCCCGCAGTCTCGAGACGAGCACTGTCTGGCTCAACACTTCCCCGAGGCCAGTTCCGATGGGTCACATGGCGGGTTGGAAGGAGAGTGGTATAGGGGGTGAGTGGGGTCGGCAAGGCCTGCTAGCATATTGCCAGGTGCAGACCCTTCAGATATCCAAGAGTCAGGTGTGAGATGTTTTCTTAGCCCGGGATAATGGCGCTAGCTTGCGTGAGGCCAAGTAATGTTGTTTCTAGTCCGGTATATATTCCAGATCTCACTGATACACCTGACCTAATTCTCATGCTCGACAATCCTTGAATTCGGGCACAGCGACGAGCTTCTTACACATAGAGACCACCTTCTTAAAAATGACTTCACAGTGCTCTATTATTTTGCTAAAACCGTGACGAGTACATAATTCAACATGTCGCAACTAACTGTTACTCTACCACCTTGTAAACTAGCTTCTCCGCCGCCACACTTCCCTGCTGCGAGAGCCTCAGGCCGTCGAGGATATCATGAAGTGTCCCCATATTCTTCACCCGACCAGGCTTGACCCTACCCTGACTCAATAACCCCGGAAGTAGCCTCAAATACTTCTCCCACATGGCCTTATCCAGCGGCGTCTCACCGCCACAGTTATCGAAAGCTCCGTACTTCAAGGGGCGTCCGAAGACGGTGTAAGCGATTGTCGATTGAGCCCTAGCCTTATGATTGGCGGCGGCGATTTCGCCCTTGACGGCTTCGCTAAGAGGAATGATGGAGCAGATGTCACCCCCGTCGCGGGAAAGGGCTTCTGCAACACCGGCGGCCGTGCCCTTGCCCCCGACGCAGTCGAGGGCGTGACGCAGCTGGCCGTTGGTCATCTGGTATACCTTCTGAGGCCAGTCGTGATCGTGATAGTCAACCACCTCGTCGGCACCCAGCTCTTTCAGATGGTCATGGTTCTTGACCGAGGCGGTGGCGATAACGTAGCATCCGCTCAGCTTGGCGAGCTGGATCGCTTGCTTCCCAACTCCAGTGGCGCCGCCGTACACGAGAAACGGTAGCGGATCCACGGAGGCGTTCTCCGGCTCGGGCAGGGTTAGCCGCTGGTATAACGCCTGCACTGCGGTTGCGAAGACTAGAGGTATAGCGGCGGCATCCTCCAGTGAGATGTTGCCCGGGACCGTGTAGACGAGCGTCTCTTCGACCGGGATGTAATCGGCGAAAGCCCCGCGGATGGGGTTAGCTTCGGTACCATTGACGCTACTGCCCTGAACGAAGCCCGCAACGCGCTGGCCGGGTCGGAAGCCGAGGGCCGAGGTACCAGTGTCTTCGACGGTGCCCGCGAAGTCGCAGCCGACAATGCGTCCGGCGGGGGGCATAGCGGCGGTGGCGCCGCGGATAGCCTTCCAGTCGGTCGGGTTCTGAGCGGCGTAATGGATCTTGATGAGGAGCTCCCCGGGGCCGGGCTTCGGTCGGGGTACCCTCTGGACGGATGCCGATCCACTTCCATCCGTAATTAGGGCGTTCATGGTATCCATTTTCAATCGCGTGGCCTAAGTCCTGCTCGTGCAATATCTAGCAGAAAGGGGTAAAGGATTAGGAGCATGAAGTTGCGCGGGGAATTATACGAGCACGTCTGTTCTTGTACTTGTCCTCCGCCCCACAAGCAGTGCTGCTTGGCTCGAGCTAGCGTCCATGAGGAGTGGAAACCTATACAACCACATAGTTGCAAGGGCCTTGATTACATACCTAGATCAAGTCGGGATCTTCGAAGCAGTGGGTATTTATGAATGCAATCGTATATAGACCCCTTGTTTACTTACACCTGAACTGCGGGGTTTGAGCCAGCTTCAACTTATACCATCACCAATGTATCCACACTTGATTTCAAATCAACATTCCATTGACTAGGAATTAGGCGCAAAGGTGCTACACGGAGTTAAGTGCAGCAATAACTCCGGCGTAACGAAAGCCACGGCCGTCCTTAAGAAGTCAATCCTTCATATATCTAGATACTCACTCGCTCTCGCTGAAATCCTAAGGACCTGCCCGCCCAGGCTAAACTTGGGTAGCCGATGGCCATCATATAAGCAGCCACTTCACCGAACCAGTCCATCACAGTTACAATAAAAATAGAGGTTTTGATCAGGTAATACACCATATATGTTACTAAAGCCGAGATATTGTTGAAATAACCTAGATTCCCTAAACTCAACGCAAAACCCACCCCCACGCCCTATACCGCTCTTTCTGTCTCTCCGATGCGAGCCTCAGGCTGGGTAGGCGTCAGAAATCAGCTCTCTGACAGTCGTGGGCTTGATATCCGGAAACTCGTCATTCAGAGTACGAGACTTGAAGTCAAGTATTCCCGTCTCGAACATGATCCCAAAGGCCGAAAGCATTGACTGAAATGCCACCTTGGGGACGAAGGCATAGAGATGAGGGTGACTCGGAAGTTCAGTGGCCTGGCCAGTTCGCAACTTGTCGATGGGGTCGTGTTCGACCGTGAACTTGGTACCCTTGACCTCCTCCGCCACTCGGAGAAAATCGTTCAAGGTCAGCTTATCCCCGATGACATAGGACTCCTTCTCCCATTTGCTCTTTGTCAGAAGGGCGGCGGTGAACCTCCCTACGTCAAAAGTGTGCGTGAAGGTAACCGGCACATCACCGGAGCCAGGAATAGCAGCAATGTTGTTGGGCAGGTCGAAGACAATTGCAAGGGGGTTCAGGTAGGTCGGGGTATTAGGGCCAGTGCCGTAAAAATCGAGGAAGAGTCCGTTGAACACAGCAGTCCATTCGAGGGATGTGGATTCCAGAGCCTTTACATATCTCAGCTTATCGATAGCGGGAGGAAAGAGTCCAGCAACACTTTAGACGACATATTATTAGTTCGGGATCCCGTAAATTTGCCATGATATCGGATGGCAGACTTGATTGGGCGCAATACTTACTCCTCCGGATACTTAGAACCCCAGATGGCTGGGATATAACGAGAAGTAGTCGACGATTTGTCGGCTCCCGAGATGAGATTGAGCTCTAGCTCAGCGGGGGAGTGGCCATGGAGAGCTGAAATGAGGGTCTCAACGTTGTGCTGCTCGAGGACAGATGTGATGGCTTCAGGGCTGTTGTAGTCCACTGTAATGATTGGAGCACCTATCTCCTTTGACTTCTCGTCGTCGGCCTAGTCAAAGCAAGACCAGTCAACTAAAGCCATGAATCACATCAGACTGGAAGGACATTACCTGACGACCGAGGACCACAACATCAAACTTTCCAGCCTGCTTGATTCCATTGACGATGGCACGGCCAAGTTTTCCGCTCCCTCCAGCGACTGCGACGACAGGCATGGTGCGATGATATAGTGGTGGATGCTAGTAGAGAATATTGGAATGTAGGAAGCAGATGATTAGATCAATCTCTGGAAACTGGGCAACTGACTCGAGGGCACATATACCATTGACCCACCGACGCGTGCGCTCGTATAACGTCTGGACCGGAAGCAATTCGGGGGACTAAATTTGGTCCCGGCTTGTTCCCAGCTGTAACCTGGATTACATGGTTGTTTCTAATCACAACAGCCCAATACGAGGCGTGTATACGGTTACATTAGCTATGCGGTGCGACTGCACATTCGGTACCAGCATGCCTTGAGATCCCTTCACGCGGAGTATCTCGCTGGCGATGTTATCAAACACAACATACAAAGGATCATCCATTTCGTGATGGTTAGAACTGAGTAATGCCTGAGCAGAGCTAGGTGTGGGGCTGGTCAGGTACAGGCCCCGCCCCAGCATGAGCTACCATGTAGTAGCTTAATGCGGTAAGCATGTGTCAGCAAGCCACTCCATGACTGGCTGACTTAGACGGCCTGCCGGAAGCAAATAGGACCGGAAGCAAAATTGCCCCCGGATTCTTAAGCAGGGCATAGTGCTCGTGGATAGAGGCGGCGCTAAATTTGCCTCCAGGATATGCTCCCGGCAGTCGAGACAAGGATTTTCGGAAACCCTAGTATGCTCGCTCGGGGTACCGCTCGCTAGGAAATTCCTTGGCCCCACCATAGATAGGCCAACAAAGCCGATAGAGGGCACCAGACCCCGTCGCAGGCTGATTGGAGGCAAGATGACGTTCACGATTGATGGGGCTCTAACTTTAGATAGATTGGATGCAGAGGCGGACGGCCGCGGTGAGCTTAAACCACCTAGGATACCTGTTCTGCTCTCCAAGCGCGCTCTTGGCAGATTCTCTCTATTGAGGCGCCAACTTGTCCACGACCAGGGAAACGTGGGGTAAGAATTGGAAAGCTCCATTTCAACGACAAATAACACAACCAACCCCACACCCCTTGCTCCGGATCTATGCATCCGTGCTTTCATTCTAACCTCGGCCATATCAATCCCGTCCTGTAACGTACATTGCAGCCACAATAACGCAATCAAGCGTGCTTGATAATGTCTCCTCAAGAGACGCTATCGGGTGGGGCCGCACATGCCCCACTTTCCCGGATTCCAATTCTCACCACCGGCTTCTTATGGTTGACCGCGTCATGTCATATTGCCCAAAGGCGTTTCTATTAGTATATATAGACCCCAGCATCCCCGCCACTGAGAACACTGAGAACACTCCCTCAACACGCATCTCATAGCTTTATGGTTGCTTCGCTATTCTCCTTATCTCAGAATGACTGCTTATCCCACCGTTGCCCTCGCAGGCGCTACTGGCTCTCTAGGCTCCGTAGCCTTGGAAGAGCTGCTGGCCGCCGGTGTGCCCGTCACAGTGCTTACACGCAAGGGGGCCAATTCCACAGAATCACTTTCCCCAAAGCCAAACCTCACGATCAAGGAGGTCGACTATAATGTACCCGAGGACCTCACTAAGGCCCTCGAAGGGACCGAGGTCGTAATCTCAACTCTGGGCACCCCGGGATTCGCCCTACAGGATGCCTTGGTCGACGCCGCCATCGCCGCGGGCGTCAAGCGATTCATTCCCAGCGAATTCGGCTGCGACACGGCCAACCCGAAGACACGCAAGCTGCCAGTCTATGCGCAAAAGGTAGCCATCCAGGACAAGCTGATCGAGAAGTCCAAGGCCATACCGAGCTTCTCCTACACCCTAGTGTTCAACAATGCCTTCTTCGACTGGGGCATCAGGGTCGGATTCATCATCAACGCAAAGACTCACGTCACGACCCTCCCGGACGGCGGGAATAGGCGATTCAGCGTCACGCGCCTCTCGACTATCGGAAAGGCGCTGGTCGGCGTCCTGGCGAACCTCGATGAGACTAAGAACAAGAGCGTCTACGTACACGACGCCGCCATCACGAAGAACGAGCTTATCGCTATCTTCAAGAAGATCGACTCCCAGGAGTGGGCCACCACCATCACCGACACCGCCGAGATAGAAGCCGATGCCTACGCGGAGTTGGCTAAGGAGAACCCGGATATACAGAGTGCAATGGTTGGTTTCATCGCAAGAGCAATCTATGGAGAGGGGTACGGGGGTGACTTTACGGAGAGACTGTGGAATGAGTTACTCGGTCTCCCGGTGTTGACCGCGGTCGAGGTCGAGGAAGTTGTGAGGAGTATCGTGGCTGCGTGATATGCCGGGACAATACAGGGTACTTAGATAAGTCTCAGGGGTGTGAATAAAGAATAAGAATTTCGATGCTGAGATCGGTGGCAGCCTCCCGACAGCCTACCTCTTGAGAGGGTGAAGAAGAATGCGTTCTTACAGTGAGCAGATGGCTAGATATCCCAATCTCTGAACTCTACGAGTACATACGACCATAGCTCGTGGAAAACTGAGGGTCCCGTGCGCTCCCCTATGCATATGACTCAAGCGCACTAGACCAAAAGGTTCCTGAATTAGCATCCCTCTACTCCAGCCCATATCGGCATGACGTGCCCTGATCCTGAAATGTGGTGGTGCGTGCCCAAATGCTGGCTTCGGTGGGCCAGCACCGACCCCACTTTCTATTACGCGCCGACCCACATTCCGTCTGCAGCACCGATTCAATCTTCCGTCTACAGCGCCGTTTCGAATATTCAACCATGGAAACCTGAGGACCTAAGTGTAGTAGTATATTTAATCCCCCAGCAACCTCGACTCTCGACTCTTATCCTCATCCTCTCGTACCTTTAATTCTTGCTTCCTCGCTCTCAACTGCTCTCACGAAGTTCTCTGCTACTCTCTAACACCCCTTGGTCTTACCCGATCTTTATTCTACCTTATTCCTGACTTCCTATATCTTTTGGGTTTCGTTTATGATGGCTTATAGCAATTTTACTCCAAGTAGGCAACCTTCTGGGGTAAGGTGCTCTGATGCCTATCTGGAGGAAAAGAGGCGGCAGGCACGAGAGATCTTTCAGCAACGCAAGGCAGATCTTGACTGTGACCGGTGTGAAGTTGGAGGTGTCACAAAATACGGACGCCAGAGGGCATGGCAGGCCTGGAACGTGTGAGTGTAGATCCCGTTACGTATTGGTTTTCGAGTTTCTCTAACCTTGTTTTACCTATTAGATTCTGCATCGATGTTATGGATATTGACCCGAAGAAAGTCTGGCTGGATTTATGTCAGCATAGTGAGGATGCAAAAAGGTACATTCAGACCTTTCTCCAGGCATACACTCAAGGCTCTGAACGGCTTTATCTGAGCCTAGGACTAGAGGAGTATGTATGGAAGCGTGATATTACATCCGCTGCCTCGGTGTTGAATGTGTGGAGGCTCCTTGTTGGAAGGGTCGACTCAACAATCCTCCAGGAGCAGAGGAGATTGGATCCTGAGAATGTATCATGGAGTCTGAAGTTCACCGATCTGAAAGGGAGCAAAGTTGGTGACCCTATCCAGCCTATTACCAAGGTTAGTCTTCCTATTATATTATCCCACCATATCATGGCAGTAGTACCAACCCCGATATGTAGTGGATACACGAGAAACTCCCGGAATTAGTCGAACTGACACGCGAGCAACAAGACGAGAAGAAGGAAATAACATCTACTGATATTGTTCTCATGTTGCTCACGCTATGGGTTCGAGCCAAAGATATCCCCTGGGAACCGAGAACACGTGTCGATTTCCACACTATCATGATCATGGAGGGAATTGGCGGCTGGAGGCTAGGTACCCTGATCGACATGACATACGGGCAGATCAAGTTGTTTCTTGTCCGGAATCCAGAGAATCCAAATGAGAGGACAATCGTCACTCAAAGGTTACCAGAATAAGTATAAGAAGAAGGACAAGGTGATCCGCAAAACCCAGGATAACAGGTGAGTATCCCTCCTCCTTTCTTGAGTATTCAGCAAGTACTGACAATACTTTAGAGTGGGCTTTTCTGTTACTGCTCTCCCCTCCTCGCTTCTTTTTCTTGCAAGGCTAATTGCAATTCGGGCAATTTGTGATGATGCCTTCGAAGGGGGCTTCAAATCGTATGATGAGCTTGTCAGTCGACCTGTTCTTGAGACAGATATTCTCGAGCTCAGATGGAAGGAGGAAAAGGTGGAGTTAGCGACGGCTCCTAAGATGGGTGAACTGGGAAGAGGCGGTCACCGGCCATCAACACCTACCGTTATTTGTGTTTCTTGATGCTCGAGATCTCGATCCATCTTTCTTTCCTCGTTATCGAAATGATATATACCAGGACTGAGGTTTAAACCCAATTCATCCTGGGTCAGAAGTGAGCGGCGGGCCGGTCATTTTTGACCATCAGGCTGGAGCGAGGCCGCCTGCAACAGCAGGTTCGCGGCCACCGATACGGGTGATGTCGTCATTTATAGAGGGCCTGCTCCTAAGAGTGAAGATCTTCTGTTGTAGAGTAATGCGGGCAGGTATTCTTCCGATGTTGTCTGCCTGATGATAAAAAAAAAAAAAGAAAAACTCTTGGCTGACTCCCCATTGGCAGGGTGCAAAATCGGACTGCTGCCTGCGACCAGGGCCGCCTTCCTGAAACATCTGCCTGCCCTCACCTTGACCACGACCTTAAGGCGTCCTCACTACTGTTAGAGGTACAACCAATGGGCTCTTTCCCCAAGAGCCCTGTGATCATGACGAATGTTTCAACAGTGAACTCGTTCAGTCTATTACGGAGTAGCCGGACCACCCGGAAACTGGTGGGTCAATTTCGGGGGCAAGCAGGGAACCTACAGGGCTCTAGCGCCGGTGGCATGGCATTAGTCTTTCATATAGATGTAAATAAAATAATCATTACTAAATCGTCGGAAGTGGCTGGCCCATCATTGCCGGGCAATACCACAGACGCTAACTACTGATCAGTAGAGAAGTAAATGATCAGCTCAGAAAGAGAACAACAAGCGGAGGGAGGTAATGTTGTGGGCAATTGCAGAGCAGGCAAGGTGTGGACAAATAGTCTGGGCTCCATTGCGGAGTTTTGCATGATAAATCGTTCCCAGGCCATGCTCGGTAATTTTGCATCGCACCACTACATCATCCAGTGTCACTCCAAAGCCATCCACCCGCTCTTCGGAGGCATTACCACACCCTTCACAGCCTAAATCTGGAGATATTGTCGCGCCAGTACTCGTACTGCTTCATGCGGTAATCATCCTTGACCAGCGCATTCGCAGAGCTCTTAAGCTGGATCTGGTGCAGCTCTGAGGTGGTATAGCGGGGAAGGTTGATCAGCGGCGGCGAGACGCCGAGGGCGTTCGGGTCCAGCTTGTTGATGAAGGATACCAGCCAGCGCTGCTGGGTGACAGCAGGCGAGGATGTGGAGTCCGACAAGGTCTGCATGGCGTCGCCACCGTGCATGGATCCGACTATGGGAAGGTGGTGGAGGGACGAGCTCAGGTAAGACCAGGTTGGTACCTCGGAGGATATCTTCTCAAGGTGGAAGCGCCGCTGGAAGATGAAGGTGATGTCGCCCAGGATCGAAGCTAGCCGCTTGTACTGCCCGAAGACGTTGTTCGACAGCCCGGTGCCGTAGGGGGCGCCGCTGATACCCAGGTCGTCAGGGTAGAGCGACACAAGTTTGCGGGCATACTCGCCATTGCCGGGGTAGTACGTGGCCAGATAATCCTGCAGAATTTTATCGTTGGTGACGTTGACCTGTGTCAGAGCGAAGAGGGTGCCCTCGTCCTCCGAGTTGCCCGTAAGCATCGGAACCTTGGTGTACTTTCCGTCAGCCACGGCAGCGTCGCCTGGGACAGAATAGAACGAGTCTGAATCGTCGGGCCGGGGAAGATGCGGGGGGTTGCCGCCCAGCCACCTAAATTCCATATTGAGAGAGGAGGCGGCCTTGAGCAGGTTGTCTGCGCTCAGGGCCCTGAGGCACTGGAGGCTGTCGGCACCCGTGCACCCCGCCCGGCTAACGACAATGTTGTATACTTCCTGCGCCTTTGTGGAGGTCACGCTCGCGGTGGGCAGGACGGATCCGGAGCTTGTGATCAGACCCCGGAAGAGACCGCCGGCGTCTCCGCCATTGATGACGCTGTGGGCGAAAACGGACATAGCTCCGGCGCTGAAACCCCAGATGACCACCTTGTGAGGGTCACCTCCAAACGCGGCAATGTTGTCTGCAGACCAGGGTTAGCCTCCAGCTCCTCAAATACGCAGTGTACTCGGTATCTCCTCCTCCATATACGACATCTGAATCTTACCTTGCACCCATTGTAAAGCTAGACGCTGGTCGCGCAAACCCAGGTTCGTGTTGCCTTCTTCAGCAAGCTCCTTGCCGGCGAGGAAGCCGAAGGCGCCGAGACGATACTGGACAGAGACTAAGATGACTGGTGCGTTCATGCCTACTGACTTCTCGACGATGGGCGTCATATCGTTTCCATCCTCTGCGCCGCCGCTAGAGAAAGCACCTCCGTGAAAGAAGACGGCGACCGGGAGCTTGCTCGAGGCGGACACACTAACCGGGCGCAGGACCTGCAGCGTCAGACAGTCCTCCGAGGTGCCTTCGGTGCCAGCTTGCATACAGGTCGCGGCCTTTTTGGTGCCGTCGAGGCTGCCGAAGTTGGAGTTGAAGGGCAGAGGGTGTTTGAAGCGGAGGTCGCCAACCGGTGGTTCCGCAAAAGGGATACCTTTATAAAACTCGACGTTTCCGTTGACGCCGCCAAGAATAGTGCCGTTAGAGATGGTCACCTCGACGGCCCGCTTGTCGAGGGTGGGTGACGCCAGGGCCCTGCCCAGAGCCATGGCGTGGAGGATAAAATTGAAAAGCATAGTTGTACCGGATGGCGCTTGCCGCGGTATCGTCTAACGTTGAGGAAGTCCAAGGGGGTTTGAGAAAATCCAATCTTCTTGTCCACCTCTCCGTCTTAATAGCATCGATAAAGATAATTGGGATATTACGGATATTAAATGGAGGGAGGTGGTTTGCGGGCACTAGCCATTGTGCGGCCTCATATTCCTTGACCCGGCAATCTCTTCCGTTCCTGAGACTGTTTCCTGATCGACGATTGTCGTCCTCATTACGTGCTTGCTGCTTATTGCTTCCGAGATCGACACGAAACGCCAGGGACGAGGGGAAGACGCCGGTACGGAGACACCGTACAGTCGGGGCTTTCTCGGTGCTCAGCCCGGCCCGGACCGGACCGGCGTTACCCTGCGGCCATCATCCGATGTAATTCCCGGGACACCGGTTAACATCCGCCGACAACGACAGAGGGAGGAAAGGATTGTCAGGAGCCCGGAACATGTAGCTTATCATAGATCACACGACCTTCCACCTCTGTCATACTGCAGTGCAAGCTGTATTAAGGACGTGACGCCGCCGAGCCTGCTAGCTCTGGACGTAAGTTGGCTGCCCGGCGGAGCCACACAGGCAGATCTAAATATTATGATACATGTACTCTATATACTTTGAATAGGTGTATAGGGACACTGCTACTGTCAATCTCGTGGTAGAACTAAGGCCATTACAGGCGCGGCCACAGGCAGCGATACTGTAGACCCCTCTTCTCAATCCTAGCCCATCCTAGTTTCTGCTCAAGTTGCCAATCACAGGGTTGCATCCCGGCTCATTCGTACCTGCGCGTAAGTGCGACCATCGCCGGGACTCGATACTACGTAATCCGGCCCGGGAGGGGCCGGCGCTCTCGGTAATAGCTCTCGGCTTTCGTCCTTTCAGCAACCTGACGGAGGAACATACAGGACAGTACAAACACTACCAGCCCTAAGGATGGTTCCAAAATTACTTACTTTAAAAAATTTCATAGCTGTTAGCGGCTGTACATACCCAGGTGACACGCGGCATATGAAGTTCGCAAAATCAGTAGTTCGTCAACACGGCAGTCGGCGTAAGGTCTAGATTATAGTCGCTCTTCCATGTGGACTTAGGCTCAGACCCTCTGCACCCCCGACATTCGCAAAGATCCAGAAGTACATACGCGACTACTCAATGGCTATAGTTCACTCGCCCACGCTGCGAAGTTCTTCACCAGACAAACCCTCGGACAAACCTAGACTGAACTTCCGAACAATTGCCTATTCGAACGCTCAATAGAGGAGCGGAAGCTGCACGAGCGTAACCGTTCATGGTGTCATCCCACAATATGGAAGTAAAGTTAAGGCCGACACATGCAATCAGTAGATCGGCCCTACTCATAGGTCAAATGACCCATCCAGCCTCAAGTCCAGCACACTGGCACCCACATGCACCCTGACCGAACCCTCGCTCAGCTTCCACTTCTGCGCGACGACATCCCAGTCGCTGAGGTCCCGCCGGTTCAGCTCCATGACGACTTTCCGGGTCTCGCCGGGAGCGAGGTCCACCTTGTCGAACCCCCTGAGCCACAGGCCACCGTCGGTGCGCTCCACGTACAGCTGAACGACCTCCTGCCCGCGCACGCTGCCGGTATTGGTGATGTCGGCCGTGATCTTTACCAGGGTGTCCCAGAGGTCGAGCGGCCCGCCAGGGAGGACTTTGCCGGTGGGGTAAGGCTTTGAGCGTCTGTCCCCGGTCACCCGGATGCCCAGATTCCTGAATTCAAAGGTGGTGTACGAGAGGCCGAAGCCGAACTCATAGCGGGGCCTGACGGAGCGCGCCGCAAAGTCGCGGTAGTCGATGAAGGCCCCTTCCTCAAAATTGCTCTGCGGGAACATCTCGTAGTCGCCCTCGGGCATCGAAGGGCGGAGGAGGTTGCCGTAGTCGCTCTCCTCCCTGGCCACGGTGTAGGGGAGTCTGCCGCTGAAGTTCTCGTCTCCATATAGCAGCGCGACGAGGGCCCTGCCGGCGTCCTGGCCCGGCATGTGGGTGTACACGATGGCCGTGACGTTTGGGTGATCGGCGAAGCGGTCGACGAGGCGGGTGCCGACGTTCTGGATCACGACCACTGTGTTTGAGCACTGATCGGCCACGCTGTTCACGAGGCTATCGGAGCGCTCATCGGCGAGTGTCGCCCGGTCGAAGACTTCAGAGCCGAACGCGTTGATAACCACGATGCAGACGTCTGGGTCTGCGGCGACCTGGGGAGCCCAAGACTCGAAGTCCCATGATAGCACGCTGTGGTCCTCGTAGGCTCGCTGGCTCAGGGCCTCGAAGGGAGTCGAGATGTAGGCAGGGGCGTTGGCGCCGGACCCTCCCCCACTAACAATCGTGCCATTCTGCGCGATGGGCGTCGCCGGACCGCGGAAACCCTCGTATACGGCCAGGAGGAAATCGGTGGCGTTAGCCGCTTGGAATCCGGCGGACCACCCCGTCGAGGCACCTGAGGGGCCGGAGAGGTTCGGTGCCTTGGCGCCGTAGCCGAACAGATTGATGACCTCGGGTTTCTTCAGGGGAAGGGCGCCATCATTCTTGACTAGGACGTGTCCTTGAACGGCACCCTGGAAGAGGGTATTCTTCGAGGCGGGGTCCCTAGCATTGACACGCTTGTGGGGTGCCTTGAGGTCCTTGGGAAGCCCGACGCCAGGCGGAGGAAAGTCTTGGTCTTGCCCGGCGTAGTACCAAGTCGCAAGTACCCTAGTAACGTACCTGGCGTCAGAGTGGCAGTACTGGTTGAACCGCTATGAGCGACGGCCTTGGGGGCAGAGGGACATACCGTGTCGCCATGTCGTCCAGCCTGGACTCCGGAACAGATCCGTTGCGGATGGCGGTGGTGAGGTTGGTGCCCCAAAACGGCGAGTCGGGCATGGCAACGTCGAGACCGGCTAGGGCTGTAGCAACCCCGGCATCTGTCGCGGAACGTCGAATTAGCATAAAAAAACCGTTGCCGGTTACGATCGTATACGGATGAAAGTACCACATACGCTGCGCATTCCAGTCTGTGACTACAAACCCTTGAAATCCGAGTTCCGTCTTGAGTAAGCCATTGAGAGTCTTGCTGTTTGCACAGCCATACGAGTTGTTCACGCGCTGATAGCTACCGCATGACCAAGCATCAGCTCAATACCAATCCTGGCCTGTTTCGCCTTAATAGTGGTAAAATTTGAAACTTACCTGCACATGATGTTCCCGGTACCAGCTCTGACGGCATCTTGAAAGGGCCTGGGTTCTCTGCTGTTAGTTTGTTTCTCTTCTACCCCCTCTAACACTTTATCATGACGGTGCCGAGTCGAGGACAGACCAAAGATACAGCTCATGCATTGTCTTATCATCGACGTTGGAAGAAATCGCTTCAACCTCGCCCTGTGGAATGCGCGAGGTCTCCTGCTCGTTAAGTATGTAGTGCTTCGCGCTGGTGATGACCCCGACGGATCTGGCACCTTTCACAGTTTCAGCGCCCAGAACGCCAGCTAGGTAAGGGTCTACCGAGAAGCCCTCCCACAGTCTGCCGTTGGTGACGACTCTCCCGGCTGCCCCGATCGCTACAAACCATGCGTTAGTATTTTAAAGAAGAATGTGGAAGGCGGATGCGACTTACCTGGACCGAGGGCAACGTTGGCGCCCTTGGCCTTGAATTCCTTGTGCATGAACTCGGATCTCTCCTTAGCCAGGTCCTTGTTCCAGCTGCCAGGCGTCGCTTAGTATGATCTAGTGCTCTCATTTCTTCCTGCCAGAGGCTTGCTCACCTGGCCCCGACACTGATGCCAGAGGCGTAGGCATTGACCAGGTTGGTCGCGCGCACTCCTTGGCCGGCATCTTGAAAACACATTCCCGGAAAGCCTACTCGCTCAATTGGGGGAATGTTGCCACCACAGCCATTGTTAATGGTCCGGACACCGGCCGTCAGCTTAGTCTAGCAGTTACTGTCAGTATGGTGATGTCAGGTGGCCGGCTGTCGAGCCCAGGGCAATATTAATGCTGCGTACCTTCTCGTCAATGGACAATTTTGAGACCAATTTCTTTGCTTTGGCATATGGGGCTTTCCAGTCTCCCAATCCAGCCCCCTCAGCTACAGAAGGACGCTATTGTCAGCACCTACGCTGTGAGTCCAATTGCAACACGAGGATTTCGCGGCACCCACGGGAGGGGTACACAGGGGGGCTTTGCCCATAGAAGTGCGTGTCAGAGATGATTTTCTGAGCACTGGCGAGGCCGAAGAGAAATATCATGAGTAGCTTCATTATGGCGGAGTTGTGCGAGCGGTACGTTCCTTTGGTTCCTCCACGTGTCATGCCCCGTTGAGCTGAAGGGGGGAGTAGGACTTGTGCGTCAATTCAAGACGCATATAACGGTCGTATAAGAAACTTTTCGCCAATAGATGAGCCTGCTGGGTTGTGGGAGCGCGGGAGGGGTCTAAAGAGACGCGTGTACCCGGCCAATCCTAGGTAGCCCCCAGTATACCAACGGTAGGCAGCTTCGTGTCAAGAAGGAATAACAGCAATAACATGTCGTGGAAGCATTCCGCTCGGGCACTTCTATACCGAAATCAACAGTGGCGCCTTCTCGCCTCCTCGGATAGTCTTCGACAGGCGTAATGGTGACTTATTGCCGGATGCCTGTTTTTTTTTTCGCTGCAGAGGCATGTCAGACGCACTCGAAGGATGGCCCGGTGCTTCCCGGACTAAAAAGAACAGGCAATACCATATCCTTGAGTGACACCGTCCCTGTAACACCGTGCTGAGTTTTTCCGGTTAGCTGTAGAAGATTGAACCTCAGGCGTGAGGCCGAGGAGCAACATCCAGTGCTCCTACCTTCGAATTGAAATGAGAGCCGGGGAGGCGAACCGGTTGTCAATGTGAGCCAGCTTCCGGAAAGTGGGTCTATC
This sequence comes from Cephalotrichum gorgonifer, assembly GCA_900312665.1. Taxonomy (NCBI): domain Eukaryota; kingdom Fungi; phylum Ascomycota; class Sordariomycetes; order Microascales; family Microascaceae; genus Cephalotrichum; species Cephalotrichum gorgonifer. The sequence goes on from ONZQ02000015.1 coordinate 233,085, forward strand.
CGGGCCGGTAGTGCGCCCCACCCAGTCGGCAATGCCCCGCAGAACCACGCTCTTCCCCGCAAGGGAGCACGAGACGAAGCGGGGGATTAGCATGCAGTATTGCCTCCGGCAGGATACCGTAGCTGTCTGATTGCTAACCCCCAGCCATCCCTGGACAGCGACATGAGAGATCTCTCGGAAGCGGCCGGCCTGTGCTGGAGAAGATTTTAGAGCCGAGGATCACTTCGCCTTGAGCCGTCCACTTAGATGATCAGAAACGCACAAGCCAAGCTCGTTCCCGCAAATGTAGAGGCCCCAGCACCAGCAGTGATCCCCGCAGTAGCTTATCAAGCCAAGCCCACGCGGATAGATACGTTGCCTGGCGGCGTCGATGATCACGACACATGCCAGAAACATTACATTAGAATTACGGTATGCACACTGGTCCTAACAACGGACATGTAATTAATATCTCATAAATGACTTGACATGACTCGCTTCAAGATATCCTCGACCTGAATGTGTATACACCACTGCCAACCACCTTGTTGCTTCCGACGTCTTTGCCGGGTAGGATGACCTCAGCCACCGTGTTGGGGGGCACATCAACGTCTAGGACGAAGTGATTGCGATCCATCCGCCAGCTGGCAGATATCTTCCCGTAGGGGGTCTGGTAGGTGGTCTCGGCCGATCGGACCGGGCCGCCAGGGATGGGGCGCACCCTGAAGCGCTTCCAGCCGGGCGCGATTGGTTCTAGACCGCCCACCGTGCCGTGTATCCAGCTCGCGACCGAGCCGGCGGAGTAATGATTGAAAGAAGTCATCTCCCCGGGGTTGAGGCTGCCGCTCGGCAACATGCTGTCCCAGCGCTCCCAGGTTGTGGTGGCGCCCATACCTACCTGGTAGAGCCACGACGGCATTTCCGTCTGGAACAGCATCTTGTAGAACGTGTCAGACAGGCCGTACTCGGTCAGGGTATGACCGATGAGGTGCGTGCCCGCGAAGCCTGTGCCAATCTTGAAATGGTTCGCGGCGATCTTGTCTTCCAGCCTCTTCGCAGCCGCCTCCGCATGTTGCGGCTCCGAGAAGAGGGAGAAGCGCAAAGGGAGGACCAAGCCCGTCTGCGTCTCGTATGCGACGGTGCCGTTGCCATGGGTCCAAGCCTCTTGGAATGCAACGGTCAGGTTGGACGCCCATGCGCCGTAGTACTCGGCGTCGTCAGTAAACTCTAGCGCCGCGGCAACGCGCCCTAGAAGCCTGGTGACGTAGATAAGGTAGGCATCGGCGACGTAGACCGGGGAGGTGGTCGCTGCGCCGGGATCGTCAGGGGGGGCTGCGGGATCCAGCCAGTCGCCGTACTGGAAAGCATCTCTCTTCCATAGGCCACTGTCGATCCGGGGGACGCCACGGTCTATCCAGCTCTTGGCACACTGGTATTGGGATCGCAGCAGTTCTGCATCACCTGTTGACATCCACACGTCCCACGGGATCGAGACCACGGAATCCGACCAGAGGGTAAGGGGCACAAGCAGAGCTTGCAATGCAGTCGGAGGAGCTGGGACTACCGCAGGAGGAACTCCTAATGTTACAAATAAGCATCGGGTCTTCTGGGGAGAGCCCGGATTGGGTTCGAGAGCTAATGGTGAGGGAACTGACGTACCGTTGACCTGCTCAGAACAGACGTCCTTCATCCAGGCCCTCCAGAAACCTGACGTGTCGTAAAGAAAGTTTGCTGTCGTGCTAAATGTGTGTGCATCACCTGTCCACCCTAGTCTCTCATCTCTCTGCGGGCAGTCTGTCGGCACACCCATGAAATTGGACTTCATGCTCCACCGAATATTGTCATGAAGCTTGTTCAGTATAGGCGAGGATGAGGACTCGAACGAGCCAGTCTCCCGCATATCACTATGTATCGCAATTCCAGTGACAGACTTGCTATTCAGCTTGGTAGATTTATGCGGCCACCCGTCGACCTGGACATATCGGAACCCGTGGTAGGTGAACGAAGGTTCCCAGGTCTCGACACCACCGCCGGAGAGGATTACTGTATCGGTCTGCTTGGCAGTTCGTAGTGGGCGCGTGGCAACCTCGCCATTCTCAAGAACTGCATAGTTTTCTCAGCAACGCTAGTCTCTGGTTACCAGAGGCGTGACTCACCTTCGACGTGAACCAATGTGATGTTAGTTCCCTTGGGCCCCTTCACTCGCAGCCGAAGCCAACCGGCAAAGTTTTGACCAAAATCCAGGACTGTCTTGCCAGAAGGAGTCGTGAGAACCTGTTGCAGCTCGACTGTCTCGACGCGACGAATCGGCGGGCCGTCGGGCGCAGCAAGGACCTGGAGCGACGAATTTGTCTCGACGGTGGGGACCCATTTGGAATCTTTCGATGACTTGAAACCTGGACTCGACCATTCTTTCTGTGTCTTTCTGAAGTCGTACACCTCTCCGTCGTAGATCTCCGAGGCTTGGATGGCTCCGTACCCCGACTCCCAGGAGCTGTCGGTGCGGACGACTCGCCTCACCCCATCTTTATCCTCAACGACAAGAAGTGCCAGGAGCTCTAGCTTTTTGCCCCAGAGATTCTTGCCCTTCGGACCGATCCTGCCGGCATACCACCCCTCGCCTATCTGGACACCGATGACATTCTCGCCAGCGCGGAGGAGGTCGGTTACGGCGAACGTGCTGTACTGGAGCCGATGTTGATACGACTGCCACCCCGGAGCCAGCACCTCCTCACCGACCCGTTGACCATTAATCTCAGCGGAGAATAGCCCTCGCGCCGTGATGTATAGTCGTGCGCGGGCCACTTTACGGGGCAGTTTGAAGGACTTGCGGAAAAGAATCGGCTGCCGTGTGCGGTTCTGGTGGTATATCTCCTGCTCGGCGGAGACGAAAACGGCCCCTTCCCATGCGTCTTCGTTCAGTAAGCCAGCCTCAACTTGGTAGACGTCCGACCACGGCGTCTGGGCCTCCTCAAAGCCGTTACCACCGAAGGACCGCGCCCGGACCCTGGCCGACTCGCCCGAGCTCAGCGGGGTGGATGGCCAGGGAACAAGGGATGATTCGGAAGAGTTGACGAAGAATATCTCGGGCTCGGAGCCATGATCGCGAGTGATTTCCAGGCCGTAGCTGCTTTGTGTCCAGTTCTGAATCTTGTGGGGCTGGCCTTCGAAGGCCCATGAGATACGGGGTGATGCCTCCCCAATGCCAAGGGCCGTTACGTGGTGCTCAAAAGCCACATGCTGTAGAGCGAACGAGGAGGTTGATAGGGCCATAGCGAAAGTGGCCAACACAAACTGCCCACAGGGGTGCGAGAGAGTCAGCGTCAACTTGGACGGTTGAAAGCGTTCCAAGTTCGCGAAGTGGCTCATCGGGAAAAAAAACGGCACGTAATAAACACCCTTATAAATTTAGCTCTTCCCTCCCGTTCCACATCCAAACTACCCCGGGTGGGCCCTAGGGTAGTAATCTCCACGTAGGTTCACCAGGTGGGGCCGGAGAGACGTTGGAACCCACGTCGGCGGCGATGTCCCTCCTTCCGGAAGCAGAGCCCCACAGCCGGCCCGGTTCCCCGGCGCAGAGAACCAACTGTGAGCCTGGTTCGACATATCGTTCGCCGGACTCCGCAAATCCGGGCAGCCTCAATGTAGCGCCGCATATCCCACACCCCTCCGGAAGTCACGCACAGATATTCGTCTGGCTTGGGCTGTCCTTCACTCAGGGGCTCCCGGCGGTGTGCCCAGGGTGCCAATATACCTGGAAAGGCAATGATTACCTGCTACCGGACCGAGCCTACCTCAAGGGAAGGGGGACTTGCCCTTTCAATGTGACATCCTCCGGGTGGGTGTCACCGACCAGTCACAAACCGACTCCCGGGTCAGGGGAACAGAACGTTCAAGATGGGCAACGACCCCCGAATTATTGGGTTCTGGCATCTGTAGTTGGTTTGTACTCCATACGCCGACCCTTCCAACAGGCGCCAAGAACGCAACAACACAACAACGCAACATTCCCAGTGACACCGCTGATAGCCATGGTCTCATTGTGGCGGTGGTCCGCAGGTCTTGCGGTACTCGCCTTCCGCGGCATCGGACAAGCCGCCTACCAAGGCGGCAGCCCCGTCATCTCGTGCGATTCAATCCCCGAGCCAACGGTGCCTGGCGCCGAAATCCTCTTGATGACCCGCGATCTCCGCCTAGAATGGAAAGGCCTGGTGTACGACCCCTCCACTGGAAACTTTACTCTCAGCCCGCCGTTGAGCGTCTGCACCGTGAACGTTACTTTGACGCACCCGGGAGCCGGAGACGAGGTCAATGTCTGGGTATGGCTCCCCACGAATGGGTGGAACGGCCGCTTCCAAGGCGTGGGAGGTGGGGGGTGGCAGGCTGGGACCTACGGATTCTCCAGCCTGGGCCTGTCGGCGTTGCAGGGCTACGCTGCCGCCTCGACGGACGGCAGTAACCTCTTCCGCCAGGACGGCCTGGACCAGGCCTTGTTTCTGGAACCGAGTGCTTGACCTTGAGCGCATCGCCGACTTTTCTTACCGCAGCCTCCACGAGCTGGCGGTCGTCGGCAAGGCGGTGACGGCCAGCTTCTACGGAGCCTCGTCCTTCCGCTCATACTGGAATGGCTGCTCTCAGGGAGGGCGACAGGGGTTCATGATTGCACAGCGGTATCCCGACGATTTTGACGGCATCATGGCTAATGCTCCGGCCCTGTCCTGGCCAAATCTAGCCTTGGCTCTTGCTTGGGGAAGGCACGTTCTGAGGGTACTTGACTGGCGCCCTTCCATGTGCGTTATGCAGGCGTTCAAGCTCAGAAGCACTGAGGCTTGCGATGCTCTCGATGGCGTAAAGGATGGTGTCATCTCGGATCCGTCTGCATGCCGGTTCGACCCGACGGATCTGGTCGGCCAAAAGGTCGACTGCGGCCTGGAAGGCAAGAAGAAAGTTACACGCAAGGATGCCCAGGTGGCAGCTATGATCCGCGCCGGGCCCAAGTCAACAGAAGGCATCTCTCTCTGGGACGGCTACGACTGGGGCACCGATTACATTGGCCTCCTGCCCGCAGAACTAAGCGGCGTACCCGACTCCATCGACCTCCTTACCGCCGTCTGGATCCAGTACTTCCTTGAGAAGGACCCCGACTTTGATCTATCCCATCTCACTACGGTCGAGCAGTTTACCGACTTGTTTGCGTCGGCTTATGGCGAGTGGGGGGGTCTCATCGGCACCGACCTGCCCGATCTCTCGCGCTTCCGGGACGCAGGTGGCAAGCTTATGAGCTGGCACGGCACCGCCGATGAACTTATTCCGGCGAACAATTCCATTCGTTATCGGAAGCAGGTTGAAGGCGTGATGGGGGGTGGCGGGCTCGTCGATGACTTCTATAAGTTTTATGTGGCTCCCGGCGCCGGCCACTGCTCCGGGGGGCCCGGGGCCCACCCACAGGATTTCATGAAGAAGTTGGAGGCCTGGGTCGAGGAGAATGAGAGACCCGACGTCCTCGGCGGCAAGATGAAGAACCTCGAAGGCAAGGACGTCGAGAGGATTATTTGCCCTTTCCCATCGCTCGCGCGATACGACGGCACGTCTGATCCGGACAAGGCCTCCAGCTACGAGTGCGAGAAATCTTACTAGAGAAATTCTTCATCGAGTGGCGATAGAGCGGCATCTGCTTAACGGACGCGCTTGGGAGGATGGCTAGGAGATGCGGTTTGAAGGTGTGGAGGGCATCATGGGTATGTAGGAGTTTGCCTTTAATTAAAGGTCACAGCTTTGTACTCTAAATTTACTGTAGCCTCATAAGAATAGCTGGATGTTGGTTAACTATTCGCAGCAGACCAGTAGCTAATCGCTAAGTGCTAGACAAGTTTCACACGGGGGAAAGAGCTCAAGGTCTGCAAGGAAAAGTGGATAGAGCAAGCTTCGCTCGACATTACTCAAGAGTGGGCTACCTATTGGATACAGGGAAGTACTTCCGCCAATCGTGACTTTCCACAAATCCAAGGAAGGACTTTATCTTCTCGTTGGTGATGGGAGCTTCATAACCCTGCAAAGGTCGAGTAATCGGGGTATCTGGAGCCTCGCGTTTCAGGAGCTCCTCCGTCGGCACGCCCGCTGTGTTCGAATTATTGACCGCGTTGAAGACCTGTAATCCCAGACCGTCCTTCTCAACGGCCAACTCGAACATTCTCGATAGGTCACGGATGTCGGTGTACGACCATCCATGCACCTTCCACCGGCTCGGCTCCGACACGTACGAGCTGAAGGCGGGCACGTAATCATCTGCGGCCACGACGGCACCGATTCTCAGAACGTAAATGTCGACGCCAAATCTCTCAGCGAAGGCCTTGGCGATGTTTTCAATGCACAGCTTTGAGAGGGAGTAGGCATCCGTCGGCCTCAGCTCGGTGGTCTCATCGACTGGGAAGTGGGGGAAGTCCCTGTCGCCCTCGGCGTAAGTGACGCCATACACGCAGATGGAGCTGGCGACTAGGATCTTCCTGACGCCAAGCTTGCATGCGGCCTCCAGAAGGTTGTAGGTGCTCGAGACATTGGTCTTGAAGCACTCGTCGTCGGTGACGATGAGATTCCTGGCATAGCCGGCTAGATGGAGGACGACGTCTGGAGGAGAAGGTGGTCCCTGCGGAAGCGGCTCCGAGGGGGCAAAGTGCGAGGTGAGGGCACCAAATACCTGGCCACCATTTGTGAGATCGACTTTGAGTGTATGACATCTCTGATTCTCGTGGCCAGGCGGGTGGGCAATGTCGACGTTGAGCACGGAGTGCCCGCGATCCAGGAGGTGGGAGACTACAGCGAGGCCGACCTTGCCACAGCCTCCCGTGACAACAATGCGCTGTGCCATGCCAGACAGAAATTCAGGGATAGACCGAATTCGCGAGACAAAGCATGCGTGCTTCTGGTTTTTCGCAGGAGCTCCTAGGGCCTATTGGAAGGGGAGCTCGCGGAGGAAGGGTGGTACGAAGGCGAGGTCACAGCGTCGAGTCCAAAAGCCCTACGGAGGGATGTTCCCAGCGATAACATGATCTCTGGCCTGGAGAATGTCTCCGAATTCTCGGAACGGTTTTAGCCCTCAATTACGATAGACCCGTATCTTATATCACGAGGCCAAAGATGTAAACGTGCTAGTGCGTTGTTGGAGTGTCCGGGAGCTTGATAGGGCTAAGAAGATGGGCTAAGGCATGAAGCTGGTTCCAATGACATTCAGCCTGGTTCGCCTCTCTCTGTCGTCAAATTCCTCGAGGGTAAACTGATAGGTACGGACTACATGCTATCCAGGGCCTCGTCGACTCCACGGCAAGCCCGCACGGGCTGCAGAATGCCGAGAAACTACTGAAACGCAGTGCCCGTCTAGGTAGCATCGGGCTACCACCAATGGAAACTAGACCGGAGCCTGAGAAGATGGTGGCCATCTTTGGTCCTGGATGGACCCACGTCCGGGCCGGTAGCGTCGGACCTTTATCTCAGGATCACATTCCGGCCCGACTTGGGGTTTGAAGGCCTTCAATTCCTGTGAATTGGTAGAATTGGTAAAAAGAGGATCTTTCGAGGCACCTATCGGCCTGTATCCTCGTCACCAGGCACGCTACTGCATAGGATCAGCACCGCAGAATCGTTCTGCCAGGGATATCAGACTAGTTGCATTCGCGCTGAGAGTAGTGCGTTCTGGTGTGAGGGATATTGATACAAACACTACACTCGACCCGCCATTCGGTATACTTCTCACCGAGAGGTGGATGGGTGTATTCTGGCCGTATTGAAGCCTCATTCCTCCAATATAGGACTTTTGCCCATCCGACCAGAAGAGAAGTATTAGAATACGTCTGTGTCCTGTCTGCAGTCCTTCTGGCTCCAAGTACAGATTCTTTGAAATCTTGATCACTTTTGGTTCCTGCCCCAAAATACAGGGGAGTAAAAGATATGTCAATTCCACCAAGGAAACAGCCCAGGCTGCTGCCACAGTCCACCACGAGAAGCCCGCCTCCGTCTGTCGACGGAGGTGTCCATCGCCAGTCTCCTAGACCAATACGACCTCTCATAGGGAACCGGAAGAAGCCGTTTCTTCTCCCACGGCGAGCTAAAGTCGCTTGCGTCCATTGCCGGGAGCGGAGAGCCCGGTGCAACAAGGCCACCAGGCTCAGCCCGTGCACCAACTGCTACCTCGAGGGCCAGGAGTGCCGTATACAGGAGAACCGGGACCAATTGTACGCCTACCCCACCCAGTATATGTTGCCTAGCGTGCAGCCCCTCCCAAAGCGTGGGAACCCGAGTAGAAAGATACTGACAATATACCCCTTCTTTCCTCTAGGCGCGGCGGGGATACTGCAGGGCATACCCTGGCTGCAGCTCCTCAAGCCCTACGTATGGACTCTATACGTCATCTCGCATTGCGGAATCTTAAGGTACAGCACCGCATGTTACCCTTCGGCGTGAACATGACCACGGTGGTGGAAATGGCGGTGGAACCGGGGGAGGCCGAGCATACTCAACGCAGGGATGGGATAGTGGCTTCGATACATAACACGCTCCCGGTGGAAGGCCTCTCAACAACGACTTTTCATGACGAGAAGACACTACCGGGCGCCTGTTGTCTACCAAACGAACTCGCGGTTTTCCAACCACACTCGGCGGCTCACGATGAGTATATGGCATGGGCTACCGCAGTCCTATTCAACGTACCCGATGTCGGCGCCTGACGCCAGCGTTTTCCTTTCCCGGAGGAAGCCTGGTTTGACGGCGTAGATCTTGTAGGAAAGGACGTGCATTCTATTTCAGCGACCGATGTTTTCCCTACCTATCCGCGCGGTACCGAGAAGAGGGGCTGTGGAGGTGGGACAGGCCCTTCCCTGTAACCCAGTTGCTGAATGTGGATCTGAGCCTCTGCTTATCCCGTCATGTATGAAGTCCATTCTATAGCCTCACTGGAAAGTCCGCGGCATGGGAAGATACTGAGAAGAAGCAGGATACAGCGGGATACATTCAATTTATATCGTCCTTTTATAGTGACCAGCTCTCTCGGTGTCAACTCGCAGTGTTCCCGGGTGCGGTACCGCAATGCCAGGGCACCTCTCGGAGTCCAGTTTATTGTCAGGAGGCCGGCACATCGAAACGACATGGATGGCAGAGAACGAGGAGATTAGAGATATGAATAAGAAGAAAATGCAAAAGCTCTATATTTGTTTCTAGTAGCATTTAACTGTGTCTCCCCCGTCTGCTTTAGGCCAACCCGAATCCGACCCGGTTTAACAGACGGAGTGGTCGTTGCTATGTACAAGAATCAGGATGATAGATGGGGGAAAGAGAACGAAATAACCAAAGACGAAATCAGATCTTGGCTGTGGGCTTATCGGTAGAGACGGTCAGGGTCTTCGGGTCCCCTGCATGTTGACCAACCCCGTACACTACACGCTTGGCGTCCAGAACGAAGCCGCCGTCCCGCCATCTCATCAAGGGCTGAAGGTCGATACTCACGACCACGCGCCTGGATGATTGTGCACGGAAGTGCTCGGCCTTAAAGCCCACCAAGACGTGGTTGGGAAAGTCCTGCGGAATGGGGCCGAAGTCGGGACGCCCGTATACCTGCACCACCGCCCAGCCCTCCTTGAGTCCCGTGTTTCTCACTAGGACGTCGATTTCGACCCGGCCTCCCGAGACATCACCACTGGCGGCGGTCGAATGCACAAAGACGCGGGCGTCGTCGAGTTCAAACTGCGTGTATGAAAGTCCATAGCCGAGAGGGTACGCGGCCCGCACGCCCATCCTGTCGAGCAGGCGCTGGCCAAACCATTTGTCGTATACGATTCGGCCCGTGTCGGCTTCAAAGGGTGGCAGATGCGCCTCAGAGCGGGGCATACTCCACGGAAGACGGCCGCTCGGGTTCGAGGCGCCCGACAGCACCGCCGCCAGGGCTGGTCCATTGGCCCAGCCGTTGTACCAGCTGACAAGCAGGCCGGGAACGAGGTGCCTCCATTCTTCGGTGATGACGGCTCCGGCAGTGATGATGGAGACAACTGTGCGCGGGTTTGCGGCGCTGACGGCGCGGATGAGCCGGACGTCCCGGGGCCGGAGCCGGACGCTGGCGCGGTCGCCGCCAGTCGGACGACTAGCCAGGCCCCTTTCGCCCTCGCCCTCGCCCTCGCCCCCGGAGGCCTGGGATCGCGCCGCCTGGACCATGTCCGACGCTGGAGTGCCATCGGGCGGCGGGAACAGAGAGAGGGCCTCGAAGTCCTTCTCACGCGATGGCCTGAGGAATTCACCCTCGTCAAAGCCGTCATAGCCGACGATAACCACGGCGAACTGCGCCCCAGACGCGGCGCGGACTGCTTCCTCCTCCGAGTCCGACGCAGACACGTGGACTTCCGCCGACGGGAACTCGGCTCTAATGCCGGCAAGCGGGGTGGTAATCTCCGGGCAGTCCACCCACGACGACGCGCGGTCCCCGGTCAGCGGTGTGTCAGCCAGGCGCCCGACTACCGCGATACTAGATAGGTCGGTAGGCAAGGGAAGGACAGGGCGGCCGTCGACGTTGTCGTTCTTGAGCAGGATGATGGATCGCTCGGCGACGCGCCGTGCGAGACTGCGGTGCTCTTCGCTGAAGAGGACGTCCCGACTGGGCTGCGCCTCGTCGCGCGCGGCATAATGCGCTAGCTGCGTTCTCAGGATCCGAGCTGCGATCCGGTCCACGTCTCCGATCCGCAGGCGGCCCGACGACAATGCTGGCTGGAGGGTGGCGTGACGGCGGTTGCGAAAAGGAGCCTCGATGTCCAGGCCGGCCGCGACCGACTTGACGCCGTCGCGGAGGCCGAAGAGCCAGTCGGAGATGGTAATGCCGCCGAAGCCCCACCGGTCCCGCAGGATATCGCGGATGAGCTGCCGGCTCTCACCGGCCCACTCGCCATTAACCGAGTTGTACGCAGTCATGATGGCCAGCGCGCCGGCGTCGACGCACTTTCGGAAGTGCGGCAGGAAGGCCTCGTGGAGCGCGGCGTCGTCGACTTCGACGTCGACGCGGAACCGGGACGTCTCCATGGAGTTGAGAGCGAAGTGCTTGACGCAGCCCATGACGTTTTCCTGGAGCCCGCGCACGTGGGCGGCGCCGAACTCGCCCAGCAGCAAGGGGTCCTCGCCGTAGGTCTCCTGCGCGCGGCCCCAGGCCGGGTGCCGCGGGAGGTTGATGCAGGCGCTGCCGACCATGTTGGCATCGCACGCGCGGGCCTCGAGGCCGATGGCGCGTCCGACGGCCATCTCTAACTCCAGGTCCCACGTGGCACCGCGGGCCATGCTGCAGGGGAACGCGGTGGCGCGGTGGATGTTGACGCCGCGGGGACCATCACAGTATCTCACGCCCAGGATGCCCAGGCGCTTGATCTCGCCGTGGACATAGGGTGTCGTCGCGTAGACGCCCGTGTAGAGGTTCAAGAGGCCTTGCCAGAACGGCATATCGCCCTGGAGAAGGGCCAGCTTTTCGTCCTCGCTGAGCTTGGAGAACAGCTCCGACGTCGTTGCCGAGAGGTCCCTACCATTTTTGACGTGCTTAACGGCGTCTTCGAATTCGGTGGTTTCGCGGGCCATGTTGGGCGTCCTACGACGGCGAGAAGGCCCAGCTAGATGAGTGCGGACGTCTTCCAAAGATGGTGTAGATGTCCCGGTCGTTGATCAGACAGGTCAGTCCAGACATCGTGCCAGAAACGGCGAGCTTGGCTGTACTAAAAATCATTGGCTGTCCTCCCAACGTCCGGTCGTGCCGCGGCCGCATGCGTAGCACTTGTGTGTTCTTGGCTAACAGTATGGAGGCATTCACGACTATCGAACAGGGGGGCGTCTTGGGTGAGTGTGCCACTATCCCGGATGCGGTAGTGTGGGGCTTCCGGGCCGGATGTGGGTCTTAACCGGCCGGTCTCCCGGGAGTGCATTTTATGGGATGGTGGGGCCAGTTTGGTGCACGGACAATGTACGGAAGTTACCCCGCCAGGAATAACTCCGTTCCAAGCCCCCTCACCCGGGCCGGTAGCATCCTGGCCTCCCTGCTTGCTCCCCGCTCTCCAGCTGGTCTGAGCGCATGCTGGCCAGGCGTTCTGACGAAAGAAGCTAACCTTGTTGCAGGTGGCCGCCAAGAAACGTTCTTTCTGGGGAAACGACCTCATGCTGGATCCGATCATAAAGTGAAGAAGAGAGTCTGGATCCTCTAGCCCTGGTCCTTCTTGTTTTGATTCTTGCCATTCAGATTTATATTGTAAGAGAGGTCAATTGCGCAAAGAGGTCCATCTCCAGACACCAATCCGCTTTCCCTCATTGTTTTTTTAGATCGCCCGCCTCACTGCCCCCGATACTCTAACCAGGCCAGAAAGACAGCAACTCTAAGCCCCCACCAGGCAGTTCCGCCCGGCATGACTGACGATTCCAAGATCAGCGCGGAACCATGCGCCGCCACGGAGGAGGCGGTCGAGACGGCTGGTGAGAAGGACTTCAAGGGCCTTGACGATGCCTCCAAGTTCCTCGCCGGGAGAGAGGAGATCACATGGACTGAGGAGGAAGAGCGGCAAGTGCTGCGGAAGATTGATCGCTGGCTCCTGCCGCTGGTATGCTAGACCTTTGCAGGGCCGCCGCTGTCGTCGCCCTCCCCCCCTTTTCTCCTAGTCAAGAACGCGAGAGACTGACCTGGGCGGGCAGATGTTCTTCTCTGGCTTGATCGTCTACATGGATAGTCAGGCGTACGGTTCCTCCGCCATCTTTGGCATGATCCAGGACCTGAAGCTCTTCACTGTCGTGTCCACGGATCCGCTTGTCACCGAGACGTCCAGGTACTCCTGGGGTTCGTCTATCACATCCTTTGGCTCCATCTCCGTAAGTACCTCCCCACCAGAGGGTGGGCCTGTAACCTTGAAGTGAGATTCGCTGAAGGGAATATTGACCGTAAACCTTCGAGCAGTCACAATACCTCCTGCTTCTCCTCGCACAGAAGCTCCCCTTGGGCAAGTACGCCGGCGCCGTCATACTGTACTCAGGATTCTTCGCCATTCTTATGGTGGCTGTCAAGAACTTCGCCGGCGTCATGGTGGTCAGGTTCCTCTATGGATTCCAGGTCGTCGGCACCCCGGTCAACATCATCATCACGGCCATGTGGTGGAAGACGGAGGAGCAGGCGCTCCGTGTCGCCATCTGGTTCGCCGGCGCCCCGTTCGGCGCTCTCGTCGGCCAGGCCTTCTCCTACGGAGCCGTCCAGATGGGCGGCGCCTTCCGGGACAGCCCGTGGAAGTGGATCTACATCCTCATCGGCAGCACGTCCATGGCCTACGCCATCGTTTACATACTCCTATTCCCGGACTCGCCCATGAAGGGCCGCTTCCTCACCGACCGCGAGCGCCACATAGCCGTCCTCCGCGTCCGATCCAACAACACCGGCATCCAGACACGCCAGTGGAAGATGTACCAGGTCTGGGACGCGTTCACGGACCCCCAGACCTGGCTACTCACCATCATCAAGTTCGCGATAGCTTTCGCCAACACTTGTTTCGCGAAGTGAGTCGCCGAGCTTACACTCTCCCCATCCCGGCCCATGTCGTCTCCGGCGTGCGCGCTACATACTGATCTTGACACAGCTTCGCCGGCCTCATCCTCACAAGCCTTGGCATCGGCACCCTCGAGGCCATCACCCTCCTTATGCCGGCTTCGGCTATTATGATAGTCTCTATGCTCCTGGCCGGGTACGCCCCCCAACACACACACGCACACATTGCAAGCTCTGAGACTGAACTGACACGCCCCCAAAGTTATGTCGTCAGGCGCTTCAATCAGAACCGCACGCTCGTGGCATGCGCTTTTCTCATCCCTTCTATCGTCGGCTACTCCTTGCTGTGGAAAATCTCCAGGCAGGGCCGTCCTGCCCTCCTAGGTGGCCTCTACTGCGTTCGTCTATCCCCTCCTCCTCCTCGCCTACGAGCCAGATCTCCTCGCTCCACCCGACTCTGTGGCAGCGTGGAAGTGGAAGTGAGGGAGCACCAGTGCTAACCTCCTGTTAGAGCGTGACCTTCTACGGTGCCTATATCCAGAGCGTATCTCTCGTCTCCTCCAACGTCGCCGGCCACACCAAGAAGACGACAGTCAACGCAATCATTGGCACCATCGCCTACGTCGGCGCCATAGCCGGGCCCTTTGCATTCAAGGGCGAGGAGGCCCCCCGTGCCTATCCCACTGGCATGATCACTGTTCTCATCATGCTCGTCATCGTGTTCGTCTGTTTTGTCCTGCTCATGTAAGTTGCCCCTCGTGCTGCCAGCCCCCCTGACAACGAAGAACCACAACCCATTGACCCCGTCGCCCGGTGTCCAGGTTCCACTACAAGCGTCAGAACCGGCTTAAGGAGAAGTACCTCGCGGAGAATCCGGCGACCGGCACCGCCGAGGAGATGGCCTTCCTGGACCTTACGGACAGGGAGAATCCCCACTTCCGCTACGCCCTATAGTGTCGGAGCGAATGGGAAAGGCCTGCAGGCAAGCGGAGGGCTTGAACGAGCTTCGTCGTCGCTGTGTGTCTCCCCCAGGGCTATTCTCTGTCGCCGTATTTGGGTCCCGGTTAATGAAAGGGAGGGGGTAATGGAGGTTGTCTTAGTTCCAGCAATATCATCCGAAATCAGGGGTTAAATTTCGCGTAGCTACATGTGTCTGTATGACGGGTCCCCTCTCATAACTAGACAGGGAAGGCGCCAGAGAAAGAGAAGAGGCGGCAAATTCCAGCTTGTTCAAATTCAACCACTAAGTGTATCCAGAAGATTATACACCCATCGCGTGGGTGTACTTCAAGTCTCTATGCAAAAGGCAAAGGTTACCCGCAGCAACGCCCCGGCACTATAATTAATCCCAGTAGAGCAAGGCCTAGGGAAATAGAATTATTAGATATAGAAGCTTGACGCCAGGTAGCCTCTACCGACACAGTCCTAAGGGCGAATGAGACCATCCACGCTTTATCCCCGGAGCCCCACATTATCCAAATTGCCACGGAACGCTTAGAGCGTCAAGCAACAGCCCACTAGGCGTGTCAATGCAGGTCCCATACCATGGCGTTGGGATGTCATCCTCTGCTCTCGCGCCAGGCACGCTCTGGTCGGCGTCCATCTGTCCGTAGAATCCTTGCACGTCCTCCTGCCCTGGACCCAGAGTACCATATACCATGCCTTCCGCGCCCTCGTCTGTGAGAATGGGACCTCTCATCCCTCCGCCACCGCCGTGCTGGATCACATCGAGTCCTGTCGTGTGGGAAGTGCGGCGCGATGTCGCAGATGCCCTGCCGTTCCTAGGCTCCATTCCCGACGCCGTGGAATTCGGGGACGGAGGTGCCCTAGAGGATATGCAGGCTCCGCGGAGTGCCCGCCCATAAGCCGCGGAGACCGAGTCTTGCTTAGAGGACAGCGACGTAAGTAGATCCGCGACGTCCTGGACATCCTGGATCACGGCTGCCCTGGTTAAGAACCCCTGTCCGTCTTCTCTGTGCCTGGACATGGCCTCCGCCGGATAGCGCAGTATGAAACAGCAGGCGAAGACAAGCATGACAAAGCCGAAGTCGGGCATGTACTTGAGGCGACCTTTGGAGACGGGGGAGGACTTTGTGACGCAGTGCAGGAAAGACTGCGTCATCTCAAGAGCCTCAGATGTTACGGGAACGTGGCTCCTAGTGTGCTGACTGCTGGCCCGGTAGAACTTGGCGAAGTGGCAGTGGAAACGGAGTCTCCTTCCCTCGGCAGTTGCTGTACAAGGATGTCAGCATTTTCCGGGCCAATTGCGGCTCCCGCAGTATCCGGTGACCGAGGGGGTGTGTGAGCAAGATCAGAGGGTATCAGCGCACCTGTAGTGTCCAAGGAGGAAATGATTCTCTCCCACTCGTGGTGTGACTGGCTGGGATCCTCGCCAAAAGGTGTGAGTGGGCGAGGCGGGTTGTTTTGTTCAGAGGCGAGGCACAGGTCCACCTCACCAAGAAGGACAGACACTTGAGAGTTTAATCGGTATCGCGCAACGATCTCACGGGCCTTGTGGAGATATGGTCCAGCGGACAGTGTACGCGGGCATCCGAGGAGTATAGAGTAGCTGACGTTCCTAATGTCAGCAACCTCCAGAAAAGCCCTAGCTCCCGCGGAAGGTTCCCCACGCGGAGTCGGTAATGGGGTGGAACGTGTGAACTCACTAATTACCCGTGGTATAAAGCCAAAGCCACAAGGTGCATCCCATCGCGTTGGATGGATGCGCCTTTCCAATGTTCCACCGTACGGCATATCCCTCGACGATGCCCTTGACGGACAGCGTGTCGAGTTTGGGCCGAGCGATGTCGTCGACGGGGCTGGCTACGCCAACTTCTGCATATCCGTAGACGACGCCCAGGCCCTTGAAGGTCTCGAGGACAGCTTCGTACGGCCGGCCCAGATCATCGAAGGTGACCTGTTGCAAGAGAGATATGAGGACTGCCTCCAGCCTATACCTAAGGCGGCTAACGCCTGGCAGGTAGCGCGCCATGACGTGGATGCAGGACAAGGCCAGGAGAGGATCATCAGGTAGGTCCGTGAAGTCGTAGTCGTATAGCCAAGGGATGAAGGGAGCTACGCGGTCCCCGAAGAGGGCGAACATGTCTCTGGCATCAGTATAGCTCAGGTCAACGGCGGCAAGGCACCTAGCCAGGACTTGTCTACCCTTAAGATTACGGGTGAATATATTCTCGCCAGTTAGGCCGGCCTGGCTGGCACACGACGGCGCGGTGTTGCCGCTGTGCGAATCGGCGTCGGTGACGGCGGCGGGGCGGCGGTGGGCGACCTCGAAATCCCGCACAACCTGGTAGGGGGAGGAGGCGGCTGACGAAGAGTCTGGGTCAGCCAAAGCCTCGGACGGTAGCGTGTCGGTTGGATAGTCTCCAGACTCGGTGACAGAGCAGGTTCGCCTGCGTTTCCTGGCCGGGAACTCGGTGCTCACCGGCGGCGAGGGTGGAGGACGCTCCGTGTTGGCCGAGTCTGTCCGTGACGACGGCTGAATAGCGGTATCGAAAGCGGGCGCCGAGCAGCAAGAGGCGGCGGTCATCGTGACGGACGTATCGTGGGGGGGCGTTTGCTGGGGTGAGAGTCCGGGCGCTGGCGGCGTATCCCTGCCAACGTATGCTCCCACAGGATGCACACGAGGCGGGTCCGGATACGGATTGGGAGGTATGGGCCTAGCATGCAAACTTTGGTAAGGTGAGCGCGGCTGGTAAGAGGCGAACGGGTGCGGCTGATGCTGCTGATGCGAGGGTGGCTCGAAGATACAGGGGCTGCTGGCCTTGCGACAGCGGTCGCAGGGCGGCACGGGCCCGCCTGAGCACTTCATCTAGGGGAGCGATGCACATCTTAGCAAGCTGTCGCCGGCCGTCGGGGAGCACATCAACTGCCAGGGGCATCCCGCAGCGTACTGGGCGGTGGGTGAGGTCAGGTCCAGCCTACCTTCTGCTGGCGGCATCTTGTGCATGCGAGCACTGAGCGCCGCGGCGGGCGGCCGTCACCGGCTAGCGGCGCGGCGGGAGTCTTGTCGACGGAAGGCATGGTAGCGATCGGAGGTGATGCCGACAGCCAGGGCGCGTCGGGATTCAGCTCAAGCACGGCAAATCTTCCTGCGCTGCCCGGCGGCCATGAACGTTTTTGATGAATGGAGGCAGGCGGAACTGCTCCGGCAGGATTCGGGTCCGCGATGTTTGGCTGACTGTTGACCACACCACATGCGCAGTCGGTCGGGCCTGTGGTCGTGGCGGTGTATTTGGTTTCCTCCAAGTCGCCAGAGGAATGATGGGGGATTGCAAGGTTAGCATTACGTAGGTGAAGCGTTTGTGTTGGCGTCATGGGGCCCGGACCCCGTAGCGCGTGCCCCTAGTTAGACAGGGTCCGCGGAACCTCTTCGGCTCCATGATATGCGGGGTAGGTCGCGTAAATAATGGAGGGGGGGGGGTAATAGATCTCCCCTGGAACTTGTGTGTAGGCAGGACTGGGTGGCGTTTTGGCGCCCTGAATACCATCCATTGCCATAAGTGGTAAGTGCGTTGCCCACCATTATTCCATTATTGTGTAACGGCCTCGGGGCTTCTTCCCTAAAGTAATATGCCGAGGTCCAGTTTACGAATTTAAGGTTGATTCCGACTGGGTTCAAGACAATCACTCCAGAGAATACCCGTCAGGCACCTTTTTCGCCCACTACCGAACCCCAGGCCAACGAACGTCCTCACCTCGCCTCACATGCAAAGACAGCAGAGGAGAGACTGACAAGTGCGGGGAAGCCCCACCACCCCCGTGGGGATTGCAAGCGGCCACCACGCGCCGTGAAACCATGTGAGGCGGGGCGGAGAGAGCCCTTCCCCGCATTTGTGGACTTTTAACTACCAGCTGTCTCGCATCTGCACACAATCTTTCTCGCCGCCCCTGGAAAGAAAACGTCCAGCTGGGCCACTGGGTGTCCACATCCGATACGAAGTGCCGCGCGTGCTGTTGACGGTGAAGGAGCCGGGGGATGCCCTACGACATATCATATTCCGAGGTCCTGGGAATCTCCCTCGGCCCATGCCCATGAGTGCGATGAGAACATGATTGGAAGCGGGCGAGTCGGGCCCGAGCACATGCAGACAAGCTCCAGTTTCGGCGCATGTTGTACCGAGTCGTCTCGGTCCCTGTCTTCAACACAGAGGACGGTTGCCGTCGCAACGAAAGGGGTTTAAAAAAAAAAAAACGGGGGGGGGGTGGCCAAGTTGGGTGCTCGGGGGGTTTTCCTCACCCCATATCCCCGCACCCTTCTAACCCCACCGACCCTTTAACGCGCGTGCGTTTGCGGGATCGGCGGCAGTCGTTTTGGGGACTGTGTCCCAATTCGGGACACTACCGGCCCGGATGTGGGTCCGCCTCCTCAGCGCTGCACCGCCTTTCATCCCCACCGGCACCTGTGTCGGTTCGCATTCACCGGTAAGGCCTCCGGGATGGACAGTTCATTTAGGTTGCCAAGAAGTCCAGTGTCTCCTTGGTACCGGTGGGGAACCACCCGATATCCAAACGTACCTGTCTGTCAGATTATGCCAGGGGAAGGCGAGGAGGATAGGCCAACCATCATCGGCGGGTTGTAAGACCAAGACCAGCCTGTTCCCCGGCCTAGCGGGAGGTCAGTCTCACAGTACGTCCCGCTTTGCGCTGCGTCTCGACATACACAATCCCGACCGAACTGCCAACATACCAGCTAATGGGAAAATACCATGACCGCGTTGACAGTCACCGATGTGCGCTTCGAGCAATATGGATTAGGTCCTGCTCTGGGCGTCGACGAGACCAGGCCGCGCATCTCATGGCGCTTCGCCAACGCCCCGCCAAACTTTCGGCAGGAAGAATACGAGATCCAGCTCACGAGGCTCGCCAATGGTGTAGAGATCGACCTCTACTCGTCCAGGATCACGTCGCCCGAGTCCCACCTCGTGCCCTGGCCTCTCCCGGCTCCCATCAGCTCCCGCCAGAGGTATGCCGCCCGTGTGCGCGCCCGTGGCAAGGACGACACCGTGTTCACCCCCTGGAGCGAGCCATCGTTCATCGAGGCTGGCCTTCTGTCGAGGTCTGACTGGTCTTGCGACTTGATCTCCGCTCCCTGGGCCGGGGACGATCCCGACAAGGCCAAGCCGGAAGACTTGTTTCGCAAAGAGTTCGTCATCCGCGGCTCGATCCTTCATGCCAGGCTGTACATAACCTCGCACGGCGTCTACGAGGCCGAGATAAACGGCCAGAGGGTTGGGGATTTCTTCCTCGCGCCTGGCTGGGCATCGTACGACGGCCGGTTGCCCTACCAAACATACGACGTGACCCAGCACCTCTCTCAGACCAACACCCTCGGAGTCAGAGTCGCCGAGGGCTGGTTCAGCGGACGCCTGGGCTTCGAGGGCGGATCCCGCAACATATGGGGCCGGCGGACCGCCCTGCTAGCTCAGCTCGAGGTCACGCTCGCCGACGGCTCGCTCGTGACCATTGCCACCGACGGTAGCTGGACTGCGGCCCAAGGGCCCATCCGCCTCGCAGAGATCTACGACGGCGAGAAATACGACGCGACGGCCGAGGTACCCGGATGGTCTGTCGCCGGGCCACAGTCGGCTTGCTGGACGCCCGTAGAGGTTCTCCCTCCAATCCCTGAACAGGTACCGCTCTTGAGGGGCGCGGCCGAGCCCGTCCGCAGAGTCCAAGTCCTCAAGCCCGTCGAAACCATAACAACCCCCGCCGGGAAGACCATCTTGGACTTTGGCCAGAACCTGGTTGGGTACGTCCGGATCAAAAACGTCGCCGGTCCTCGCGAGCATGTCCTGCTGCTATCTCACGCCGAGGTCCTCGAGGACGGTGAGCTCGGCGTCCGGCCGCTCCGGGTTTGCAAGGCGCGAGACGAATATACGTTCCGTGGGGACCTTGGCGGTGAGTCGTACGAACCACGCCTTACCTTCCACGGCTTCCGTTACGTGCAGGTCGACAACTGGCCTGCGGGAGCCGCCGACCTCTCCGACTCCGTCGAGGCCGTCGTCTGTCATACCGATATGGAAGAACGGGGTTCGTTTTCCTGCTCGGATGAGAAACTCAATAAGCTCTTCGCCAACATCCGCTGGAGCATGCGAGGGAACTTCTTGTCCGTGCCCACCGACTGTCCGCAGAGAGATGAGCGCCTAGGCTGGACTGGCGACCTAGCTCTGTTTGCTCCTACGGCCGTTTTATTGTACGGGTGCTCCGGCATCCTTCGGGACTGGCTGCAGAACGTGTGGTTTGACCAGAAGAAGCTCAACGGCGTTCCGCCCATGGTCAGTCCGAACGTCCTCTACGACAACAAGCCCTGGGGCAGGGTCTTCCCGCTGGCTATCTGGCATGACGTGACTATCCTGGGCCCGTGGGCTTTGTGGGAAGAAACGCGAGACCACACGATCCTGGCCGCTCAGTATGACTCCATGGTCACATGGCTGAACTGCATCCCAAAGAACAAGGAGGGCCCTACCCGGCTCTGGGACCTGAGCAAACCACAACTAGGGGTGAGAAGTAGGCACCCCTTCTCCAGAAGTACAGGAAAACTGATGCGGCGATGTTCTAGGACTGGCTTGATCCTAACGCACCACCCTCCGAGCCCCACAAGGCCCTGACAGACGGAGTCTTAGTCGCCAACGCCTTCCTAACACACTCTCTCGACCTCATAGCCCGAGTCGCGACGATCCTCGGAAAGGGCGACGACGCCGCCAAGTACCACGCCATGGCGAAGGACGCCCGTGCGGATTTCGCCGCCGAATACATTGCACCTAACGGCCGTCTCGTCTCCGACACCCAGACAGCTTACTCCCTTGCCATCTGCTTCCACCTCCTCTCCCCTCCCCAGCTCCGCCGCGCGGGCTCCCGCCTCGCCGAGATCGTCCGGCGCAACTCGTTCCGCGTCGCCACCGGCTTCGCCGGCACGCCTTTCGTCTGCGAAGCCCTCTGTCTCTCGGGTCATTCGGACGTGGCTTACGCGATGCTGCTCAACGAGAAGTGCCCCTCTTGGCTGTACCCCGTCACCATGGACGCCACGACCGTGTGGGAGCGTTGGGACAGCATGCTCCCCGACGGACGGATCAATCCGGGAGAGATGACGAGCTTTAATCACTACGCCTACGGTGCCGTGGCGAAGTTCATGGTCGAACGGCTTGCCGGCCTGCGCCGTCTTGAGCCCGGCTGGAAGAGAACCAGAGTACAGCCCGAGGTGGAAGGTCCGTTCACCTGGGCCAGGGCAGAGCACCTGACACCTTACGGCATGGTTTCTAGCTCGTGGGTCCTGGCGAAACACGCCGAAGCTGGCATGAATGAATTGCGGATCGAGGTAGTCGTGCCGCCAACTACGGAGATGGAAGTCGTGATTCCCGGAGTCGACGGGTGTAGGACGGAGACTGTTGGGTCAGGGAAGTGGTTGTTCGCCACGGCGTATGTGAGGCGGAAGGGTTGGCCGGTGAAGCCGATTGGCTTCTTTGGCTGATGCGCGTGAAGAGATGGATCTGTGAGGCTCGGGTCAATAGTCCTCAGGGGACGAGAAACCTATACACGAAAATAAGAGCGCCGGACCAGGAGCTGGATCGATGAAGACCGGTGCCTCCTTGTGAGAAATGTCTTGTGAGCAGTTTTTCTGCGTTACAAGGCTGGGTTGCTTGGGACATGCGGCGTATCCATTTTCGGAGGGCTTGACCGATGGTACAGCACCTGGTCCTGAGAATAAATAAAATATCCATAGCACTTCCCGACCAAATTTCTCCATCGGTTCCACGGGGGGGGCTTAGTCTATCATCATGAACGATGGTGTTTCTCAGTGTGAGGGAATGGCCTGGTCCGCAGCTGGTGAGGCCACCATCGAGACTAGTTACTCTCCCAACGGACTTCGTAATACATAAGCGCGGCGTTGCTGGTCCCCGGTTCAGTCGAGCAACACATTCTAGACCCTTGGACAACTGGAACCAACTAGACGCCCGAACTTTCCAGCACACCTCATGGGAGTCAAGACGAAAAAAAAAAAAAAGCCACCCGCTGACGCCGCGATCGTCAACGTCGAACCGGCCGCTGCGAGCCATCGCGAGCCGGGCAGGGCGAGGGAGGTTGAGAGCGCAGTTCCGTCTAGGACGGACAGAATCCTGGAAAATCACCCCGTGCCAGAGGGCTCAGCTTCCCTGGATGATTTGTAAGAGACGTTGGATATCTGCGAGTCGTCGTGGCGGCGCGACCGGGGAATGGACGGGGTATCATCCTTGCTCCACGAGTGTACAAGCCAAATGCCAGGGATCGACTCGTGCCATTAACTAGTATTCCCAGACGCGGTTGGTTCTAGGCGACGGTCTACGCTTAGAACTTGCATCGAATCTTGCCAAAATCCAAAAACCGGCGCTGGCACCTTCTTGTGTCTGAAGTGTCTGAAGCATCACGTGATCTGCGTCCAAACTTCACAGACTGCGGAAGGCCGATTTTTACAACACTTAGCCCGCCGAGCGAACCGCCCCCGATCGAGGAAGTTGTCATCTCGTGGGGCACAGTGGAGCTTAATTATCCAAAAAGACGGTAGAATCGTCTCATTTTGGTGGCGGCATGTCTATCCCCGAGAACTTCGCCGAGTGGGCGGCCGTCAAGGGGGTCGTCCTCACCGGCGTGGAGCCGAGACAGATTCCGGGCCGGGGCATCGGAATCATGACGGCCCGGGAGGTCAAGGTCAGTTCGCTGCCCCGCCTCAATGATTCTCGTAGCATTATCCATTTATTCATATATACGTATCTGTTTTATTTCCTCTTTCTTTGCTAACTCGATGTAAGGCGGGTGAAATCCTCGTTCAAGTCCCGCTCTCCTGCTTCCGCACGAAGCAGACCGTCCCGGCGACCCTCGCGAAGAAGGTACCAGGCATTTCGATTCACGGACTCCTCGCGGCATCCCTAGCGCTAGAGAATGCCCGAAATGACGCCGGGTCTGCGCCCTGGCGCTCCGTCTTCCCCACGCCGCAGGATCTCTCGTGCATGCCCCTCCTCTGGCCCGCCTCCCTCCAGCGCCTCCTCCCCCGCCCGGCACGGGACCTAGTCGCGAAGCAGGCCGCAAAGGTGGACTCCGACTGGAAGGCCGCTTCTCAACTCGGGGTCGAGAGGGACGAGTACGTGTACCGCTGGCTCCTCGTCAACACCCGCTCCTTCTACCACGCCCCCGCAGGAGGGCGGACCGCTGGATGCGCCCCAGGGGAGGACAAGATGGCCCTCGTCCCCGTCGCGGACCTCCTCAACCACGCTCCCTCGGGAGAGTGCAAGGTTACCTTCTCCTCCAGGGGCCTCTCGATCGCCGCAGACAGGGCGTATGCCCTCGGCGAGGAGATCCACATCTGCTACGGCCGCCACGGGAGCGACTTCCTCCTCGCGGAGTACGGGTTTCTGCCAGACGGGAACGAGTGGGACGAGGTTTGTCTCGACGACGCGCTCCTCTCCCGCCTGACGGACGCGCAGAAGGACGAGCTGGAGAGGCTGGGGTTCCTGGGGAGGTGGCGGCTCGATCCCCGGACGCCGGGATGCTTTAGGACGCAGGTTGCCCTGAGGGTGTTGTGCGGCTGCCCTGTGCGGGACTTCGTGAATGGGGCGGAGAAGGAGGGTGTTCAGGGGGTGGTTGATGTGTACTTTGGAGGTGTTCTGGCAGAGTTCCTGAATGATATCGGGGAGAGGGTGCGTGAGATTGAAGGGCTGGGCGCTGGAGACGAGGAAGAGCGCGAGGTACTGGTGAGGAGGTGGAAGCAGATCGCCGAGCTTGTAGAGGGGGCGAAGGCGCAGTTAATACAACAACAGTGACGATCGATTACCGAAATTGTCCTGCCCTAAGACCCGAGAGGTGTCTAAACCAAAGCCTGTATATACCTGACCATGCATTAACCTAATGATATCCTGTATTTCACGAAAAGAGCCAACCCCAATCCTTCCCTGATAACCTACTCCAACAACGCCCGTGTCTTGTGTTCCGGTCCAACGCCATACGAGTAAGGAATTCCGCCGAGGAAAGCACCACGCAAAGTACGCCCTCTCGTCCCAATGGGAGAAAAAAAAACGGAAGCCTGTCAGTCAAACAGCCCCTTCCTTGTCCTTCTTGGCGGCCTTTTGCCTCCGTATCTTCTGCTGCTTCCTCGCCTTCTTCTTCCGGGCGCCGACGATGCGGTGCCTCTGGACGAGCTCCACGGCCCAGGAATACAAGAAGTTCCTCATCAGGACGATGATGGTTGCGACAACGGTCGGTATTGCTAGCATCCAACTACGTAAAGTGTTAGTAGGTCTAGTTACGATATAAAGAGAGCAGGCCAAGGGGGAAAAAAAGACGGCCTCGTGCCCAAAAAGGAGGGTTGCACTCACAAGAACGGCGTCCCCCTGCCCAGCTCGTGGAACGGCTCAAAGTTCATACCAAAGTACCCCGTTAAGAAGGTCAGCGGCAGGAAGACAATGGTCGCCGTGGTCAGCTGCCTCATCGACTCGTTCTGGGCCGCCGAGATGGTGTTGAAGATGAGGTTGATCAGGTTGTCGGCCGACTGCTTGTTCTGGTGCAGCGCCTCGGTGACGACCATGCACTGATCCAGCACGTCGCCGAGGTACGTGTGCGTCATGGGGGTGACGATGACTCCCGTCCCGTCGTTCTGGAGCACGCGCGTGGCGGCCTCCTGGCTCAGCTCGGTGCGGTGGTCGCGCAGCACGCTGAGCAGGTTGTCGATTGGGTTCAGGAAGGCCAGCATCTTGTTGATCTCGCTGATGATGATGTATAGGCTCCGGCTCTGCTTCACCGAGGGGCTCGTGAGCACGTCGAGCTCGAGGTCGCCGATGACGTCGCTGTACACGCTCGTGAGCGGCACGGCGAGGTCGATTATGGCGTCGATGATGGCCTGCACGATCATCGACGCGTCGCACGACTGCCGGAGCACCGTGCCGGGCGTCAGGAGGCGCTTGACGATGGGGCGCTCGACGTCCTCGGCCGAGAGTTCGAAGAAGGATATCACGGTATTGTCGGCGAGGAGGAAGATCGAGACCTGCTCGGCTGAGACGGCGAGGCCCTTGGGCGCGAGGGAGGAGTGCGCCTCCATGAACTCCGAGCGCGCCTCGTTGGGGGAGGCGCGGTAGCGCTGGAGGCTCCGCATGGGGACGAGTCTGGGTATGGACTGCGTGTTGTGGAGGTAGGGGTACGTTGTGGGCGGCGGGTTCGGGCGCGCGCCGCGGGCCTTGTTGCCCGCGAAGTCCCTGGCCCTGGCCCGCCGGCTAGGTACGGTTGGCGTAGAGGGTCGTCTTCCCCGGACGAGGTGCCTGAAGAAGGTCGATATGGTTTTAAGGGGCTTCTTCCGGGACTTGTGGCTCGAGTGGGTCGAGCTACATTCCGACTCCGACTCGGAGCTGTCCGAGTCCGAGTCTGAGGAGGCATCGGGGTCGACGAGGTGAACGAGCTTCTGCAGCGTGAGGACTATGAAGGCGTGGTTCGGGTACCTGGGCGCCACCCCCCATCTCGTCAGTTTCGACCCCATCTAGCGCCCTCCTTCCTACCTCCAAAAAAACGAGGGGCAGTTTCTTATGACTCACCAATCGCACTTTGTCCTGTTCATCGTATTCATAATATCCTCGATAGCCAGCTTATGCAAATTCTTATGTGTCCCTAGGGCCTGTATGACATCCCAGCTGACGCCGTTCACGTTGATCCACCTGCACTTGGCGAAGGCCGGCTCGGGGAGCTCGAGGAACTCCACGAACCCCGCATTGTCGAACCGTCGTATGCGCATGTCGGCCTGCGAGAAGTCCACGACCGTGATCTCGCACGGCGCGCTCAGGGTAGAGACAGACGCGTGGCCGCCATCGGGCTTGTTGGGGTCGAATCCGGGCTCGCTTCCCGGGTGCCATCCCGGCCAGTTGACCTCGCCATTGTCGAAGGAGTCGAAGGCCTTGAAGGCCGTCGTCGCGTTCGTGGCGCGGCGGCGTATGGTGCCCTCGGTCGGGGGGTGGGGGGCGGATAGTGTGCGCTGGACTGGGTAGATGTCGGCATCGGGGGGCGGTGTCGAGGGACCGTGGTCTGGGGCCGTGAAGACGGGTTCGATCGGGTCGCCGTAGACCGGGGTCGTGAAGACGGGGTCGTCGGTCGAGTCTTCGCGAGACATTGCGGGATGGGAGGCGGGAGGGGCAGGCTGGGGATTCCGTAGTTACCTGCTGGTCGGGGGGCACCGACTAATGGATGCTGGGAAGTGATGATGCATCGTAATGCCGCGCGGGAGGTTTGGGGATGCGGGATGGAGCTCAGCCATGGAATGGAGACGGAAATGTTGATACAATTTGATAAGGGGCTCCTGTCAGGGATTGACGCGCTATTAGAGATGGGGTTTTACCAAGTACCTTCCCACAGTGTGTATAACAAGTCTGGCCCCTGAAGAATTGCCCTCCAAGTGAAGCATCTTCCAAGAGTTTACACAGTGGAAGGGTTCAAGACACGGTATTAGAGTACTTTTCAGCTACATGACGTCAATACCTAAAGATGCGACTAGAGAATTGACGAGTTCGAACTGCGCGAGCCCGAATAATTCGTTGCTAAGGTATTTGTTTTTATAAATTCTCTTGTTAATAAATACGATATTCTCGGCTTGTGTTAGACACAGGCCTATCTGCTCGGTGACAGAAGATACAGCCTATACTCGTGGACTTGTACTTGAGAGTACTTGTATAATCGCTTCTTGGACATGCTCTACGGAGTAGGTTCCATGTCTTCTCAGCTACAGATCGAAGTACAATCCCAGACACAGGCAGCTAGCTACCTGCGCTTAGAAAGGTGCTGCGTCGCCCCCTTCTCAAGGAGGAACGCATATTCCACAACCCACCAATCGACCCGACCTTTCACTAGCGCCGCGGCAGCGCCGTACTATTATTAGAGGTTCGGGAGTCAGGGCATACTCGCAGGTCGGACGTTATGGGTCTCCAGGCTAGAAATTCCATAAATGTACCAGTAATTACTCGAATTCTATAGTGCTAGATGCCACCCACCTGCAATATTTTGCCAAGAGATTCTCATCTTGCTACCGGTTGCCTCTCTGCGTTTGGGTCCGCTGAATTTCTATGTACAGTACTTAACTACTTGTCTGTATGTACTTTCCTGTGTTAAGCGCCTAACACAAGGCACACACGAATTATATGTACCCGCTGGATGCCAGGTACTTAATCTTAGGTATGCGCCCCCCCCCCCCTTGTAAGCGAAGAGATTCCCCTGTACAATAGGTCGTGCACACCTACGAACTTGCAGCAAGTTGGTAACTTAAACACCCTTGCCTCGTGTTTCAGGACTTCTGGGCGCCTATTTCTATTTATCCTCCTTCATAACATCTGTCACAGAGGATTGTGAGAGGGTTCTGCTTGGGAGGTGAATCTTGTGCAAGTAGAAGTACCAAGTCCCCCTACAAGTACTTGTACTATCCGGGACCCTGTCGCTCGTCAACCATGCTTTGCTTCCTTCTTTCCCTTTCATTTTTCTAACTATCTTCATTCTTGTCGACCAAATCTCAACCGGAACGCCACCTTCTAATACAGGAATACTCTTCTCCTCTACCCTGGGCGTCTACTTTCCTTTACACCCTTGCCAAACCTCAATCAGCCCGCCACCTTCCCAGTACTGCAATCCCACAGGCCTAGCCCCCTTCACTAGCATTTACCCGGAACTCAGTCAGTCCGTCTTGTCGTACTTTCGATGGCGGATTCCTCGAAGGAGGCCGTCCTCGACTCCGTTGTTGTGGACGAGCTCAACACGGAGTCCAAAGCCTTGCTTGATACTATTGATAGTCTGCGCGCGCTCAACGTGGGCGAGATTGTAAATCTCCCCCAAATAATCGTCGTGGGAGACCAGTCTTCGGGGAAATCCTCGGTCCTCGAAGCCATCTCTCATGTGAAGTTTCCCGTAAAGGGCGACCTCTGCACGCGCTTCGCGACGGAGCTGGCCCTCCGGAAATCGAGCGTGTCTAGCGTCGATGTCAGCATCCGATTCTCAGATCCCGATAGATCGTCTCACCCGTTTCAGAAGTCAGGCTTCCATCTGGAAGACCTGCCCCAGCTCATCGAGGAAGCTAAAGAACGCATGGGGATTCGGGTTGGCGGCATCAAGGGTTTCTCCAAGGACGTCCTGCGTGTGGAGGTCACAGGGCCAGATGTCCCCTCGCTAACCCTCGTCGACCTGCCCGGATTCTTCCACTCCGAAACGGCCGATCAGTCTCGCGAGGGAAAGGAGACGGTCGACATGCTCGTGGAGAGCTACATGAAGCAGCCGAACAGTATCATCCTGGCTGTTGTCGCCGCCAACGCCCAGCCCTCCAACCAGATCGTACTGGAGAAGTGCAAAACGCACGATCCCGGCCGGACCAGGACCCTCGGCATCGTCACCAAGCCGGATCTGGCTCTCGCGGGATCCGCCGACGAGAGGAAGTATCTCCAGCTCGCCCAGAACAAGGAGAGTGTCCACAAGTTCGCACTCGGATGGCACGTGCTCCGGAACAGGTCCGAGAGCGAGGGCGAGGACGACTCCCACAGCGACAGGAACTTGCGGGAGGCGAACTTCCTAGCCTCCGGCGCCTGGGCCTCACTCTCACCAGGGAACAAGGGCATCAGTTCCCTGCGGAAGAAGCTCAGCAAGGTACTTCTTGACCACATCCAGAAGACGCTGCCCGGGCTCATCAACGACATCAAAGAGAATATCGACGAAAGGATGACGAAGCTGGCGCAGCTCGGTAACGCAAGGGCGACCCCGGATCACATGAAGGCCTACCTTATCGGCATCGCGGAGGAGTTCCAGAAGCTGGTGCGCGACGGCGTCAACGGGATTTACGCCGATAAGTTTTTTGGGGACCTGGATGACAGGGAGCGCAAGCTGAGGGCAAAACTCCGGAACCTCAATCAAGCTTTCAGCATCGTCTTGTCGAGCAAGGGGGCAAGCCAGAAGATTGTTCACGATGCCGACGACGAAGGCGACAGTGAGGTTGAAGGCGATAGCTCGGGATCCGGAGATGATTCGACAGAGGTCGATGTGCCTAGCTATTTGGAGCCTTTCGTGTCCTGCTTTGACGAATTCCCCGAACCAGAAGTCATCAACCAGTCCGATCTCAACCGGGACTTGGAGGCACTCGCCTCCGGAAACCAGGGCAGAGAGTTCCCTGGAATCCCTAACAAAGACCTCGTAGTCCAACTCTTCCAAAAGCAAGCCCGTCCGTGGAAGGGTATTGCACGGTTCTACGTCAACCTTGCGACGGATGTTGTCAAGGGATTCATCGAGGAGCTCATCACTCACGTGGTCGGGCCAGACGAGGCCACGGCCGCGGCTCTCCTGCGGAACGTTGTGGACCCCTTTTTCGACGAGCGGAGAGAGGTGGTAGCCTCTAAGGTGGAAGAGATGTTGTATCCATACGTTCACGGCTACGGCGGACTTCCGTTTGCCACCGAGTACCGCAGTAGGATGTCGCGTCGGGCCGCGCGACGTCTCGCCGATCAGGTCGGCAGCGCCCTCGCCGCGGATCTGCCAGTTACCCTCGTGGTCGCCTCGTCTAAAAAGCTCACGTCGAAGAAGATCCGCGAGGCGCTGTCTCGTCCGGAGGCTCTCGAGAGCAGCGAATTCGGGACAGAGCAGATTGTTGATATGATGGAGGTCTACTACGAGGTATTTCCACCCTTCCCCCGCCTAGAGCTCTGCTATTGAAGCGGCGACACTTACTCATATAACCTTGCAAGATGTCCTGTCGCACCTTCTCCGAAAACGTCGTCAACCTCGCCGTGGAGAGCTGCCTTGTCCGCCACGTCGAAGGCATGCTTACACCCAAGAAGGTGAATCTGATGGACGACGAGAGCTTGAGGGATCTCGCTGCGGAGTCCCCCGATATCACGTTTGAGAGGGAGATGCTGGAGGCCCAAGTCAGCAAGCTGAAGGACGGACTGAAAATGTGCCAGCGGCACAAGCCCCGAGGCACTACAGGTTCGCAGATCGGAAGATGAAGACAGGAAGGAGTGTCGTGCTAATATTTCGGGATAGCGCTGCCGTCGACTATATCTGGCACTCGATCCGTTTCAAGCAGTGCGGTCTCTGGTGAGTCATTCGCTGTCCGGTCATCCTTTAGCTCAAGGTGTGAGGCTGACCATGCTTCGCTAGGCCCTCCTAATGCCACTATGCCCGACAGAACCGCAAGCACCAGTGTCGGAGCTCCGCCGAACCCGTTGACGAATCTACCCGAAAAAAGTCAGCCCAAGCTCTTCTCCTTCAGTCACCCCGTAGACACCCCCTCATCAGCAGACAAGAAGCCCTCGCCGCACTCCGGCCTTTTTGCAGGTCTCTCATCAGCACAGAAGACCACCCCTGCGTCATCCGGCCTTTTTGCAGGTCTCTCATCAGCACGTAAGACTACCTCTGCGTCATCCGGCCTGTTTGCAAAGAGCCCATCAGCAGAGCAGAGCAGCCCTGCGCCATCCGGCTTGTTCGCAAAGAGCCCATCAGCAGAGAAGAGCAGCCCTGCGCCATCCAGCTTGTTCGCAAAGAGCCCGTCAGCAGAGAAGAGCAGCCCTGCGCCATCCAGCTTGTTCGCAAAGAGCGTATCAGCTCAGGAGAACACACATGCGCCCTCTAGCTTATTTGGGGGGGGCGCATCAGCACAGCAGAGCTCCACTACGCCCACCGGCTTGTTTGCGGGGCTTTCAGCAAAGCAGACCACCTCTGAACCATCCGGCCTGTTTGCCAAGAGCCCATCTGCACAGCAGAAATCCCCCGCGCCCTCCGCTAGCTCTGGCAAGAACCAAGGTACGGTGCGGTAGTGGTTCCGAGAAACCCGCGCAGGCTGACAGTAAACAGACAGCAAAGGGGAAAAGTTAGTGTGGCATCCCTTGAAGCCGACGGACTTTAGTTTTTCGGGGGCAAAATTTCCCACTTTGAGCGGGATTCCCCAGACTGAGTTTACAATTCACGTGGAGAGTGAGAGGTTTGG
Source organism: Cephalotrichum gorgonifer (assembly GCA_900312665.1). Classification (NCBI taxonomy): domain Eukaryota; kingdom Fungi; phylum Ascomycota; class Sordariomycetes; order Microascales; family Microascaceae; genus Cephalotrichum; species Cephalotrichum gorgonifer. Next base: position 264,566 of record ONZQ02000015.1, read on the forward strand.
TTCTACAGATCAGTGTCATTTCCAGCATATTTGTGCTACCGAGCAACATTGGCGATCATCGCCGGATGAGCTGAGGTATCTTTATTATACTGTAGCCAGATGCAAGATGGGGGTATAAGATGGTGCTCAGATAAGGGACTGGATCCTTGCCTTTAGTGACATGGAGATATGGAGGTAGTAGTCACGAGTTGTATATGAAGTTTTTGAGGATGAGATGTGCGTTGTTCTATTTTACTGGGATGCTAGCATGTCACAAGTTGCGCCTATGGCCGGACTATAGACTTTGGCTGCTTCCCTGTCGTAGTAATGGACCTGGGTTCATAAACATCACCGATACACAAGGACCCGACCGTCTATCGTTTATCAATCTGACACCGTCTCATTGCGGCCAAATGTAGTTGGCAAATGCCTCTTTGTAAACATTATGTGATCCAGTCGGGTATTCTACTCCATACTATACATTATCTATGCCGATTTACTCGCCCCCGTCTCCTACCGCTTATGCGTGAGACTAGCCCTTTGTCGTCCCCCCTTGTACAGGCAACTCGTATAACCGGGACGTCGTAGTCTCAGGCGTTAGCTCCGCGTATACTTGGGACGCCGTCGACAACTCCGCGTAGGGTTTTCCTCCTACGTAAGCCCCACCGCCGGCTTGCCCCGGAGCAATTCCGCCAAAAGGATCGGGGGCAGCACTGCCCCTATTAGCCCTCGCCGACCGCCTCCGTCTCCAGAGGAGCCACGCGCCGAGGACTATGAGGGCGAGGCCGCCGATGGCACCGACAACAGCGCCGGCGATAACCCCCGCGGGCGTTCCCGTGTCGCTTGGTTGATCCTCCTCTCTCGAATTTTCATTCGTGTCGGAGGGGCTAGCGGTGGGTGTGGATATGGATACAGCGACATTGAACCCATTTACGGGGATGCCATAAAGTGTTACCTCGTCCTTGCCGACGGTAGAGCTAACGATGCGGTTGGTGACTCCTCCGTCGCTGCTGTGGTGTGAGCCAAGGTATGTTATGACCTGTCCGGACGTCGCAATCGATGTGCATTGGGAGGGCCAGGCGTAAGATATCGGCTGTGGGATGTTGAGAGAGTATGATCTGACAGAATGATGTAGTTAGCACCATCATTATGAAGTAAATCCAACCTAGAAGGAGGGGAGAATATCGTGGGGAGGGGATCCCGCATACGAAGGACAGCAGAAGACGCGATTGACATCTTCCCCCACAATGGCCGTCTGGACCGCGTGGTACGCCTCCGGGCACTGAAAGGTGGGCCCGAAGACAGAATACGTCTCGGCGATATGTGCCTGCGCCCACGAGGAGGTAAAATCGGGTGGCCAGCACGTCTGCACCTCAGAGGCGAATGACATGCCGTAGATGACGTCGTGGGCCATGACCGTGAGGTCCCCCCGCCTCCAGGTGACGGCACAATCGCTAGGTTGAGGCCAAGGTGTCGACATCACCGGGATGAATGTAAGGGGCGTTCCACTCACGATGAGGGTTGATATTGATGTTGATGTCGTCATCTTGGGTGGGCAGAGGTGGGGAGGTGAGATGGGGCAGAGACTGGGCCGGAGGATGGGGCGTATATCGGAAAGGATACGGAATGGAGACTCGAGGAGGAAGACAAGACTTCCTCGAGTGTTGAGGGCGGAGGAGAAAAGTGTGAGCGGCTGGCTGGGTGCTGAATTTGGGGGGTGGCAAGTACCCAGGAGCAGGAGCCGACGTCCAAAGACGGCCCGCTACAAGTACACCCATGCCTGAGGTCGTGTGACATCAGGGCCAGTACTGGTACTGCCTCCGTTCCTGGGTCTACAACAATGGCGAACGCGGAACAGCATTGTCTCCTGGCGGGGTGGAGTTTGCCCAATCATCTATCGTGGCCAGTCCGGGGCGCCCCTGTCAATGCAACGTCAGGACCCGAGAGACTGGATACGAATCTTAGACCTAAATCTTAGTGGCTGGCTTTTTGCGTTCTGGCGCTTGCTGTTACGCCAAGGTAAATAAAAAGGGCCATTTTAATATGTATGTACAGGTACGGGGCAATGACGAGGATAGGCATACTTTTCAGGGTCAATCGGGCTCCCACACATTCATGCATTTGTGCTTTATCTCCTTCACATAACTAGGTCATGGATTGATCCGGGTCTTGGCTCTCGCACAGTGGAAATTCTATTGCAACATTAACAGTCTGGCAGATCGTACAAGAACCTCCAGGTGGTGCTTGTAGCACGTACGGGTACGTGGCTGAGCTTTACCTCTCATCCGACACACATCTTACTCCTCGAGGGCGTCCTAACCGGCGTAGCGGTAGTGGGTCCCCGGCTTTGGCTGAGTGTATCCACCGAACCGGTCCGTACCACATCCGAGACAATAACTGCCAAACAGTCAATAAGATAAGACATTAAGTCACCGCGGCGCCACTAATGTCACCGCGTCAGACTGTTAACTTGACCCTTGCATAGCTGGATGCGGAACATGCGCAGTATAGGGGAGAGGTTAGCATCCTGGTCGAGCATTCACAGTAATGGCATTCCTGCTTGGTCGATACAGATCAATGTTGTAGAGATAAAGAGGAAGTCGTCGAGAGCCAAATCTTCGCCCCCTGTCTTCCAGAGTCCTTCAATTCCATCTTCTCGCGATCCCCAAGAACATGAGCGAAGGTAGTGGACATAACACACAGCGCTACAACGTGACGGCTCGACTATCACCCGTCAAGGTGGGGTTCGCCACCTCTGCATTATGAATAGTTTCTCATTGTGTCATCTCGTATACATTATAATATAACGCTCTATGCAACGCTCTAAACATGGTCATCACTACTCGCCACTCCCCTATCCCTCTACACGCGACACCAGCTCTTGGTGCTCCCCTGGGGGGGCAACTCATATACCCCTCCTGACATCGTATTCATCGACAGTTCCACATCCCGCTCGTACACCTCTAGCTCGTGCCGCTTCACCTCTTCAGGGTGCTCCCGGTCCGTGCTGGAATACCCGCTCATAGCTTCTCCCAGCACAGTGCCGTCCTGGGCAACCCCGCCCTGATCCCCACTCCTGCGCCCTGGTCCAGCCCTGGCCTTCGCCAACCCTCGTCGTCTCCATAATATCCATGCGCCGAGAGACACGAGGGCGAGCCCGAATACAACGCCGACCGATGCACCGATACTCACCGCCAGCGGCGTGCCCTGGTTATTCGCGTTGGAAGATTCAGTGGGAGGCGGCGATGTGCTCTCAAGGTCGGTGGTCGGCGTGGGTGTTGCGGCCTGGATATTGAACCCGTTTAGCGGGGCGCCGTATATTGTGATTTCGGGTTCGTCGACGGTGGATGTGGTCGTTTTTGTGCCACCTTTGAGGTCTAGAAAGGATAGGACCTGGCCGGACGTTGCTGTCGTAATGCACTGGGAGGGGAAGGCCGGGGATAACGGCTGTGCGATGAGGAGGGAATACGATCTGTTAAGAATTGTCAGCGACAGATCTATTGTCAGGAGGGACGGGGTATAACGTACGAGGGACAGCAAAACAGCTGTTGGACATTAGAAGATATAATGGCTGTTTGCACTGGTTCATACGCTCCGGGGCACACAAAGGTCGGGCCGAATGCCATGAACGTCTCCATGACGACGCTCTGTACGTAGAAAGGGGATATCTCTGGGGGAAAGCATGTCCGCGCCTCGGTGGAATACGACATGCCGTAGATGAGGTCTAGGGCGATGAGCTTGTCGTCCCCCCGGCGGTAGGTGAGGGAGCATTCTGGCGGCTGTGACCAGAATGTTGAGAATACAGGCAGGAGGGTGAGGGGTGTCCCGCTCACGGTGAGGGTTGACGGGGCTTCTGCCATGACGGGGGCGGTAGCTGGACCCGAGGTTGTCGAGGCTTGTCCAGGATGGTATGAAAGACGAGGGATGGTTTTGCAGAGTAAGTTGTTGGTAGGAGAAAAAAAATCCAAAAAAAAAATCGTGGGTTGATGTGGTGCAGAAGGTGGGATAGTATGCAGGAGAGAGTGATTGGGGGCGACGCGGGTCGGATTATGGCCGCTCTTCACGCGCATGGGGTCGGTCGTGGTCTCCTCAGCAAGGTATTAGAGACCAATTCAAAACGATGATGATGCGGGTCCTTGAACGCGCGGGTATTGGGATGCTGGTATTGGTTCGGGAGCATCGTGGAGTTGGGCGTGCCCAATCACAGGCCGCCACGGACAAGGTCGGGACCGGGATCCGCTGTTTCGACAAGAAACCAGAGCCACCACCCAGCTGCCTGGATGAGGCCCATGCTTTCTCTAGCGGCCGATTTGGGTGACTTAGCGCGGGTTCTGTCGCCCCACCGGGGCGCTTCCACATTCGACAACGCCCAGAAAAGTACTAGTAGTTTGGCAGAATGTACGAAGCACATGAGTAGTACTGCGAGTATATATGGTATCAAGACAGGCCACTGGGAACTTCTGGTAATAGATTGGATAAACCTATGTGGGGAAAATTCTCTGATCATTGTGTGGGTAGATATTCCCGCAAGTTCTAAACTCGGAGATATGCGGATCACTGGAGGGTTCATCTTATACTAGTACTTTTGTATCCTTGCTCATACAGACCGCATTGAACCTTATACGGGCCACACGGTACCTGTAACGCAACGGACGTG